>BOSO01006625.1:6500-37459 GCA_018403395.1 Gorsachius goisagi | reverse complement strand
GGAGAGCAACTAGGATGATGAGGGGACTGGAGCATCTCCTCTACGAGGAAAGGCTGAGGGAGCTGGGCTTGTTCAGCCTGAAGAAGACTGAGAGGGGATCTCCTAAATACTTACAAATATCTTAAGGGTGGATGTCACAAGGACAGAGCCAGACTCTTCTCAGTGGTGCCCAGTGCCAGGACAAGGGGCAATGGGCACAAACTGAAGCATAAAAGGTTTCAGTTGAGCATTAGGAAGAACTTCTTTACTTTGAGGGTGCCCGAGCCCTGGCCCAGGCTGCCCAGGGGGGCCGTGGAGTCTCCTTCTCTGGAGATATTCAAAGCCCACCTGGACGATGTCCTGTGCCCCCTGCTCTGGGTGACCCTGCTTGAGCAGGGGGGTTGGACTGGATGATCTCTCAAGGTCCCTTCCAACCCCTGCCATTCTGGGATTCTGTGAATTTCAGGGCCTGGGGTAGCTGAAAGCCACATGTTTAATTAAAATATTTCTGTGCCTTTCCTTCCACCTGCATGGAGGTGGTACGCTCCACACGGCTTTGCACAGCTGCTCTGCCCCGGTTCCTCTGCTCCATCTAGCAGATACCACTTGTCCTTGTTCTACCGTCCGCTTTTCTCTTTTTCCCAGGTTGCAGAGGGCAATGGGACAACATCACCTGCTGGCCTGCAGCAGAGGTGGGAGAAGTTGTGGTACGACCATGCCCAAAATACTTCAGATTCCTCACCAGTTTCCTTGGTAAGCAAAACCAGACAGCTCATCTCCCTGAAATGGTTTTATGGTTTCACTGCCTGTGGGGTTTCTCGTCATATCACAGGGGAAGCTTCCTCGTATAATCAGAGAGAGAAACAAGCTCTTTGTAGAAGGTAACGGAGGTTTCCAAGCCGTACATGAATGCCCAGACCATTAGAGCATCCTCCCTTTCCTTCTTGCAGCACCACGTACTACTCTGGATCATAGGGATACAAAAATGGCTCCTGGTGAAATCCAATAATGTGGATGTTGTGCAGTGGAAATCGAATCAACCTGTGTCATAGTATGTTTGTTGTACAAAATAAACAGTTTAGCACTGCAATTAATTAAGTCACTGACATAAAATAAACAAACTGAAACTGTGCGTAATAAAGTATTTTTTCTGCTAAAATGACAAATTTGGCCACAGGCCAAGAAATTAACCTGACAAATAATGGGCAGGGAAGGTTAATGGAGGAAGCAGCTTAACTCACTGTTTGGGGTGTTCTGGGAAGCTTTCATTTAAAATTCAGGTCTCAAAAGCCATGCAGCAACAGGACTCTTTGTCTCCTGGTAGTTTATAGTCATTATTTACTATTTTTATTATAGTAGTCCTGCAGGCCTCCACAGAGAATTAAGCTCTTTTGCACTGGCGATTATGCACTGAGCTGATAAGTCTCCGCTTTTACAGCCACGCAGTTCAAACAACCATGATAGATTATGAATGGGATTAAGGATACAATATCATCCCTGTTTAACAGGCCAGGGCACTACACTGATTAACCAGCACACGCTGATTACCTGGCTTGCCCAAGGCCACACCAAAAGTCTTTTCAGACCCAGAAGGGAAATGAAAAATCCCCGGAATCATATCCTAATGCTGTAACCTCCCTGTAAACACCCCAATAGTTCATCACTGCTGCATCAACACCCGGGGGAAGCAGGCAGAAGCTGCTGTAATATCACATCTTGCAGGACAAGACCCCTGGGTATTGGTCCAGCCATGTGGAATAATTGCCTGCTGTTGATGCTTTGTGCCCACGCCTCTCTTGAGCACAACATTTGCTCACTGGGTTTTAGAGACCCAGCAGAGTTAGTTAAACAAGAAGAAAAAAACTCTCTAAGAAGTTTTTCCTAACACTTCATCCCACCAGAGCAGAGCTATGAGGAAAGTATAACATATATATTATACTGTATGTTCTATATGTGATCGGATGCTCAAGGTAATGAAAGTGGGATGCCTTTAATTGTGCACTAGGATAGGCCTATGAGACTCAATAAATTGGCCCTTTCATGGGCCTCTACTGCTCTCTGGAATGTCCTAGGACATCTCAGCTGGTCTCCAGGTTCCTCTGCAGAAAGGTGCAGTTCTGTCATAGTTCATGTGTCATTGGACATCTCAGGTGCTTACGGGTATCTCAAAAAACCTATGCTTATGCAAGTGATGGTTCCTATTCTGGGAGAAGTCCAGACTTCACCAAGAGCAGTTAGGGCATCACTTGGGCTCTCTGTGCACTTATCTCAATGTGCCAGGCCAATAAAGAGCCTCAAAAAAAGGCCAACCCATGACCCTTCACTGCATACCCATGTTGTAACGTGGCTGCTGGCACTTGTGCCGTTCTGTCGGCAGTGAGCTCAGCAGATGTCATCTAGTCTTGCATCTGTCAGTCAGCAGCCTTCTAGGGGGATTTCACATTGCTTTGGATGTGTTTCCTCTGGTTAAATACAGTTTTCTGTGTCTGACTGTCATCCAGGGTTTCCAGTCACTGGAGAGGTGGCTGGTTTGGTCAGTGGTGGCTAGGGCATGATTCAGCTCATCATAGGTTAGCTGCTTAAAGAGATCAGATGAGCGACACTGTGAAAACACCCATTTCTCCTCATTTAGGATGGTAATGCACAGAATGACTTGCTTTGCTGGGGAAAGCAGATTCAACACCCTTAGTTTCTGCTGTTTCTAATGCAGATGTGTCTGTCCAGGGTAGGTGTCTGGGATCCCATTACAACCAACAGTAATCTAGTCAGTGCAGTCAACAGACAACCATATGTAGGAACCTGAACAGCTCTATGACATCTAAAATGTCATTTGCCACATTGATAAATTTTCTGTTGAGTGGAATACAAGTGCAGACACTAAGGTCACAGGTAGGCACCTATGCTGTAGACACTAAGGGCTCCATTCGTTTTCTGAAACTTAAGCATCTGGTGCCATTTGAGATATTCTGGGATATACATTTGAGATACTTTCTTTCTAAGAAGTCTATGAGGATGCCTCAATTGATGCCCTACCTGTGTTTAGGGAACTCATTTCTAACCAGGAATAGCATCCATATCAACTGATTTTAGAATTTTTCATATGTAAACCTACCTCTGAGCTTGTTTTACAGTCCGTGATGAGAAATAGGCTCTTTAGTTGTACAGTTCAGCTGACTTTTAGGCTTCAACTTCAAGATGAGTTGAGTAACATCAATAAACGGCGCATTTCTCTCAACTTCCAATCAAATTATTGTAGAGTGGCACTGGCAGATGTGAAAGTCTTACAATACGGCTGAATCCCATCTCTGGAGATCGTAGGTGCTAACATCTGCTTCTGTAAACAGAGAAACTAATGTAATTTCCAAAGCAAAAACAACATTTTGATTTTCTCTGAGCTGTCCACTTTGTACAATCATATACAAATGTGGAAAGCAGATATCATCTTAAATAAAGGGAAGGGAAGATCACCTCTTGTTTTATAGGATTTGTTGCAAATTTAATGCCATTAAAGTTTGTGAAGCTGTTCTTCCTTTGTAGTATGATTGAATAGCTTTCAAGGAAATCAATCATCTGGTTAATGTTTATGTCTCACTCTGATCCCTTTGCAGGAACATGAAAGCTTATGACAAAGTTGTGAGCAAAAGAAAGTCTTTATTTATAGCAGGGAAAGGGTGAGATACTGGGAAATAAAGAGTTAATGTGCTTTTCCTGCCTAATAGAGAATATGCTCTTCAAATGACTAATATCTTCTCTCATGGTAAATAAAGGATAAAATATCTCATGGCATTTAAAAACCTTAAAATGCCTAGCATAGTCCTGATGTCATTTGACATTAAATTTTTATGCCATTCACAAATCCAGAAGATTTTCATTATTTCCTGACATTCGTCAGTACCATGTGAAGGAGATGGATGAAATTATTTTTGGCGCCTTTCATTATTAAAGTGCTTGCCATCGCTTGACCAGAAAGTTCCAGCTTTCTTTCAATACACAGAGGATGACATTTGTAATAGGGATTTCTTTCTGCAGTTTCTCTAAAACCAAATTGTCCATCATGCACAGGTTAAACAGTAAAAATTAGACCTGACAGTTCTTAAGCTTCAACTATAAGGTTAATTGAGTTAAGGAGGAGGGGATGGCAATAACCAAGCTCTGGAATCCCACTCAATGAGGGTTAGATCCCTCTGGGTTTTGGGATTGCCAAACTCCTTTTTTCCTCTGGTGCTCTAACTTTACTTCTGCTCTCCATTCCCCTCCCTCATGAACGTGTTTGAATCCTCTTTCCTGCTCCTCTTCCTTGGGCTTAGTGGGCCTACTGACTGCAAAGACTGCAATTCGTCATCAATTCTGGTATATTCCTCTTGTCAAGCCATCTAGAACGGTGCTGTCCAGATCCTGCCTCTCTGCAGCAAGCAGTGCCACTTCCAGAGCAGCCAGGCATGGCAGCTTCCCTCTGTGGAGCTAAGCACACCAACGTTCTTCAACTCAAAATCCTTCAGTGTCGGTCAAGTGCTTTGAAACAATACCAGCACTGATCCCATTTCCACAGATCGGTATTGAGTTTGCATTCGCATTTAAGAGAGCGCCTTTCGCGTTAGCATGTGCATGGGTGTAAATAAGGAAATAGGTGGCCTTCCGGATATACAGCTTATTTAAAGCTTGGTTTTGCTTTAGACCTTTGAGATTTGTCTGCAACAGAGGTGTGACAATGCATGTGCCCCACTCCTCTGAAGGACTGGTGCTGGGTGGGTTTTGTGAGCAGTAGCTGAACCTCTCCACCGTCCTACAGAGCACCCCAACTCATGATGTCCAGTGGCACCAGTGCACACTGTGTTGAGATCCTTAGGTTGAAAGCCCACTGCCAGCCCATGGCTTGTGGAGTTGCTATACCTCCACTCATCCAGAAATGTGCATCTTTTTCTTGTCAGTATTTCGTGGTGTACTATGATTGCAATATCAAAAGATCTAATGAGAAATTTGTCCTAGAGTTTGACAGCTCTGCTTTTAATGTGAGAAAACAAGAGTTTACAAAAGGTGCCTAATGAAGGGGAACATGTGATGCTAAGAAGGGAGGAATTATCTGTATTTATTAAGGATCAAGATCTTCACACTTAGAAATGTAATGTGCAGGAAAGGGAAAGGAAAATAAGGGGCAATGGAGGATTTCCCAAAATCCAGGACTCAGTAAGCTTCAGGGCACCGGAGATGTGGCAGTAATAACTGCAGAGCAAGTGATGTCAAAAGAACAAATGAAGAAACTGAAGGCTGTGTCTGTCATGACATGCTGCTATCGTGCCATGGTTTGTACTATGGCATGAAATTATGATATAGCCTGAAATCCTAAGCAGAATTTGTACTGAAAGAATGCTCTTGTGAGATCACGACTGAGGCAGATAAAGCAGGTTTGGAAAATATCTTGTCATGACTTACCCACAACTTTCTCCCGTATCTAACCACTTCAGCATCCAGTTAAGGGCAAGCTATAGCTGTCTGAAAGTCTCAGGTGTTTCCCAGTTACAGTAGGACAGATGAATAATAAAAATGGAACTAGAGACGTTCCATTGGGCTCAGCAGCATCTCAATAAGAGCAAATTATAAGAACCGGTATTGCTTTAATAGCTTCTGCTTGAAAAAAAATCAATTCCTGACCATGGAATATGATGATAGAGAAGCAGGACAGACTGATGCTCAGAGCAGACCTTCCCCTCTCCTTTAGAAGCTATTACAGCAAAGGGCAAGAGAAGCACGAGGGAGACAAAAGCAAACACCCCTTAGCAAAGACTGACCTTATATCTCTTTGTATGAATTCAGGCTCCCATTAAAAGCCAATAAGAGGTTTTCTTCCACTAAGATCAAAGAGGTAAAACCTCACCTATGACACAACCTTTCAGACATGTTTCTGAGTCTGAAGTGTGTATTTGAAACAGATGAGGGGCAAAGAGAAATTAAGGAGGAGAAAACCCATAAGAGCTAGACATAGGAGACAAATTGCTTGGAATACAGTTATCTCCCTGCATTTATTCAGTTCACCTGTTCAGTGTTTAACTCCTACCCAGATCAAACACCTTTTATAAAGAAAATGTTCTGGTTTTATCTTGGTTCCACTAACTCCTCTCTTCTTTTCTGATATGTCATGAATAAATCATGTCATTCCTCTACCAGGCCCTTTACTGGTTGGTGTAACGCAATCTGCAAAGTCATTTTGATTCATATCTCTTCCGCATCATTCCCAAATACATTTATAAATCAGGAAATTGAATTAGAAGTTTTGCCTGTGTTTGTTCCTGTTCCAGAAAGTCTATCCCAATTAATAAATTGTGTGTGCAGTGTTTTGCTGTAGAACAATGTCTTTCTGTTTTTCCCAAGGACCAGTGATGAAAATAAATACTCACTGCAGAGCAGAGTTAGACCCCTTGTATAGGACTATGAGGATCCTGGAGGTAGAGGAAGAAGACTTGTAATCAGTCCTCTGGGCTGTTTGTGTGGGCAGCAGAGGGACCATGATCAAGGCCAGAAGACCTCATGGAAGGTAGAGCTGAGAGGTCCATCAGGTGACAGTGGGAGAATAGGGCCACCATCATTGGAACAATGTATGAATAAAGGTATGGCATTATACAAGTAAAGTAGCTATGTTAATGCTCTTCCATCTAGGAAAATGTGGTTTGAAAGGGTGTAAGTCAGAGGTAAATATAGTTGTAGGGAAAATAGGTGGGAAATGATTGTTTCATGGTGTGTGAATGAGAGAAGGGATACTAAATGAAATTGCCCATCAGCAGGTCTAAAATAAGCATAGGGAGGTATGTCTTCACACAACATATAAGAAATGGTAGGGGTCATAGACCTGGAAGGTACAAGTGAAAGTAAAAAATATAAAGAGCTATCAGAATTATTAGAAAGAGGTAAGAAAAATTCAGAGTATAGGAATAAGATAAATTCAGTGGTTAGGTGTGTGGAACACTAGCTCATATGCAACTTCCATTGGAAGGAGATTACAAGATATTTCCACCATTACCAGGATATGCAGATGCAAAGCCATCAAGTCATTTAGCTGCTTAACTTGCCCTGCTTCCTAGGAAGCTACAACAGCTCTTCACTCAACTAGGGGGGAAAAAACTGGGGGGTAAACACAAAAAAAAAATCCTTAACGTCTGTCCTGGTTTCTTCTGGGACAGTCAATTTTCTTCCTAGTAGCTGCATAGTGGTGTGGTTTGGATTTAGTACTAGAAGAATGTTGATAATTCACTGATGTTTTTAGTTGTTACTAAGTAGTGCCTCGACTAGTCAAGCACTTTTCAGCTTCCCCTGCTCTGCCAGGGGCACAAGAAGCTGGGAGGGGGCATGGCCAGGACAACTGATCCCAACTGACCAAAGGGCTATTCCAGACCATATGATGTCATGCTCAACATAGAAACTGGGGGAAGAAGAAGGAAGGGGAGGGACGTTTGAAGTTATGGTGTTTGTCTTCCCAAGTCACCATTACGCGTGATGGAGCCCTGCTGTCCTGGGGACGGCTGAGCACCCGCCTGTCCATGGGAAGTGGTAAATTAATTCCTTGCTTTGCTTTGCCTGCGTGCGCAGCTTTTGCTTTCCCTATTAAACTGTCTTTATCTCAACCACGAGTTTTCTCACTTTTACCCTTCCGATTCTCTCCCCATCCAATTGTGGGGGGAGTGAGCAAGCGGCTGCATGCTGCTGAGTTAAACCACGACATGTCAATTCATTGTTATTTGTAGATTCAACTAAAATAGGTAAGAGTGGTGTGAGAGAGGAGGCGGAGAGAAGATTGCCTTTATCCTCAGAAGAAATTGAATTAAAACAATGAGTAAAATCTGAATATCCAAAAACTGAAGTAAACCCAGGAATACTTGGACATTTCCATCATGAGTTTACGGGTGTTGGTTTGTTTTTTTTTTTATTTTACTGGGGGTTTTTGATACTAGAAAGAAACATATGGGGGTCTTTAACCAAAACTTGTTTCAGAATTTAGTCGGTCCTGCTTGTTTTAGTTCAGAAGGATTTCTTTCCCTCTGTCTTTGCTATCCAGAGCAGAGAGTTTTTGAATCAACCTGCAAGCAAGAAAAAGCCACTTAGGAGAGTTGTGAGCCATGTACCAGATTTTGTACAACTGAATAAGCTAATCAGAAAGAAAGATAGGAGCATTCAGCTAATTGCTTACAACCATCAATTCCATTTTCATAATAGGCATGCCATCAGACCATGCAGATTAGGAAATTAGAGAAGGCTCTGTGAACTCTAAAGAAGCATTTGCTTAAACCAGGAGCAGCTGCTGGGCCAGATGGCGAAGCCCTGGCCTACAGCAGACACAACACTAGAAAGGTGCAAAAGCGTATGGAGGAAGTGCAGTCTCTCCTCGTGCTTCACGTACGTGTTCATTAATTGCCGTGGCACACTGCAAGGAGGTTTTCAAGGAATGCAGGCAGAGGTCACGCATGAGGAAGAGCCATGCTTTATTATACTTACATATATTATATATACAGCAATTCACATTGACTTGGGTGGCCCATCCTGTCTGCTTAACTTTGCGGTTGGGTAGGGTTTAGCGTGGTGCAGATCAGCTGGTATTGATCTTGGGAGAGACCCCGCTGATCTCGCTGGGGCTTGACGTGAAGCCACTAAGACATTTCCAATTCTGTGATCAATATATCTGCAAAGAGGCAGAGCTCATATGTTGGGCTGGACCAAGAAATGGGGGGATTTGATTAAACAGTCATGGTCTGTCATGCTACACGTGAGCCTTTAAGGCACCGTTGCAGTAAAACTTACCGAAAACTGGTTCTTCAGGCCTGCAGCTTCACCCCTTGCCTTTCAATAGTGTTTTATGCCTTGACTGTCAGAAACAATGATATAAACAAGCCAAAGGTCTGACCTCATATTTGCACTTGTCATTTCCTTCTGTAAGTGGCTTTTATACCACAGCATACTTCTGGAAAGCTGACTGGTTGGTTTCCCACCCTGGCTCTCCAGCAGTAGCTATAGTTCCTTTAGCTTGTATAAGGATTACCTCTGCACATTATATTTGTCGGGTCTGGAGAACTAACTTTTTTTTTTTTTTTTCATTTCTCCACTGTTATTTTGCTCCCTTTGTACATTCATCCCCTCCTACCTGGCAGGGAGCCTTCTGAGAAGGTCATCACCTTGTTCTCTTTAAAACCTCATCTTTAAACTCCTTTGTCCTGATATCTGCAAAGAGAGAAGACAGAAGTGAAAGAGCTGGGGTGCTGAGATTCCTCTAATTGTCTCCCTGTGGTGCTTTGCTCAGGACTCAGATACACAGTTGAGTTATTGCATCTTAGCAATTATTGTGCATCTGCCGAGCCAGGGTAGCTCCCAACATGCATGATTTACACCTTTGGCAGCCATGGAGGGATTTCACTTAATTTGCACGACAATGAAAACAGTTTAGCCCAGTTACGTCCTCTTTGCCACATGCAGAGTCACTGTGGATGAGCTGGAGAGCAGTATATCACTGCAGCATCAGTAGCAACATCTCATAAACAGTATTCCAAGCCTCATGGGAGCATAGTTGGGTGCTTCTGCAGTGGTTGTACACCCCTGAAATGGGAACTAGGGATTTTGTCCTGTGCTTGTGACAGCACCCAGAAGAGGACTTCTCTGATGCACAAGGCTCCCGTTCACAAGTGTGCTTCTGAAGTAATGAGACCCTCTCAGACTTTCTAATTGCCTTTGCATTGTCTAACCACGGCCAAACTGAAACACAAGTGGCTCCATCTGAACATAAGGAAACCCTTTTTTACTGTGAGGGTGACCAAGCACTGCAGCAGGTTGCCCAGAGAGTTTGTAGAGTCTCCATCCTCGGAGGTTTCCAACGCTATCCAAAAGTCATCTGGACATGCTCCTGAGCAACCAGCTCTAGGTGGCTCTGCTTGAGCAGAAGGGTTAGATCAGATGACCTCTAGAGGTCCCTTCCAACCTCAAACAATCTGTGATCCTGTGAAAGCAGGAAGCTGAGTTCTGGTAACACACTTTATGAGGTTATTGTTATTGTAGATGAGAGTTAGTTGTGGCTTTTTCAAATGATTTTTTTTTTTTAATGGAAAACCTCATCTCATCAAAGTGGATGTGGCTTTTAGGAGTAGATGGAGCGGTTTGACAGTTGTAATGTTTCTGATCAAAATGAAATGCAAACTCCACAAAAGGCAGATTATTTCATGACTGAGATAGGGAAAAAGCTGTTAACCAATACTGCCCTACTGAGAGGACTCTGTTCACACCAGACTCTTGAACCTCCTTTTGCCAGAATGTAGAGGAGATCCTGGAGCACAAACCTACTAGCAGTAGGATGCTTTCCAGCTCTCAGTGCATCTCCTCCACTGTGCGTTGCTAATTATGTATTACTGACTTATAAAACCCTGGTCTCCTTTCTCATTAATTCTCCAGGAATATAGTTTAAAAAGATTTAGCTTCATTCTGATAGAAAATGGGAAAGTTTTGGAAACCTTGTGAACTTTCAGAGGCTGGAGATACCATTTCCAAGTCCAGAAGCTCTGTCTTTTCTGATACTGCCACTTAACGTTTTGCATCTTCAATGTACTTCATTCATGCATTATTCTAGAGAGTATTCGTGTTACACAAAGTAATGAGAAACACAAGCTAATGGGAAACGGTTCTGGAAAGCAGCGTATAAAACTTCTGGTGCTTTGAACACTTTGCCTTCCTACTGCTAGAAGATCAGACTTTATTACCAAAGTCCTACTGTTGGTGGGGAAACTGGGACCCAGGGAGATCACAAGGACTGGCTGCAGTTCCATTGGTCTGTGGCAGAGCTGGGATTCGATCTTGTAACATAAAAATCTCAGTCTAAAGGTTGCTGCCTGTAAACCTCAGAGTAAGAGGTAAGCTTGTGAGGCACTTTTCCAAATTTTATGTTCATTTTCAGTATAGAAAGTCATCTGGTAAGTAGTAGTGATTAGAAATGTTGTTTGCTCTGAGAGGAGGCATCATCCATCACTTGAGCCAAAACTGTGGTGTGATAAAACCTGTCTCTTCTAACCTTGTACTTTTTGCACATCCCAGCCATCTAGTACGGAACACGAGAGTTATTAGAAAGGCTTGTTGGATCACACCATGTGTGTGAATTTGCGCAGCATAAAGTGACACGAGCAGCAAAGGGTGGTAGAAAACCTTCTCTGGGAAGTGAGTTTCCCTAAAAACAGGGACATTTTTATTAGTCTTTTTTATTCCTAATGATGCTGTATCATTGGGCTTCCCTCTGCCTTATTTGGCACATCTGCTAAAGCATTAAGACAACTTTTGAAAGTATTCTTGAAAGCAGTAAGAAGAATTACAAAAGAATCAAACAATTGTGAGGAATTGCACTTAAAAAGAAGAAATAGGAGAAACAGGAGAAAATTAAGCTGAAAGTAGCACCCCGTAGTTCACTGAGAATAAGGAGGAAAGAATCAAAACCACTGTGAAAGCTAAAGGCATCCCCAAACAGAGAGGAGGAGTTTTGAGCAGGAAATAGGAGGCAGAAAATTTCAGATAATGGGATCCATTGTAATGAAGAAGAAATAACAGATACTATATAACACTTCAAAAAAAAAAAAAAAAAAAAGTACTGAACAGTCATGTCCTTGGTTTGTTTGCACAAGATCTCTTATGATCCCAATATCAACCCTGGTAAAAAGAAATGCAAACAATGACGGTGCAGAAAAAGCATGGGGAACAGCAACCCACCAGACTGCTAAAGTTAACTTCTCTTGGAGCAGCTGTAAAATGAACAAAGACACCAGAGCCTTCATGGGGTTTAGATCTGTTGTAAATAAAAATTACTGGGGCAAGTTGTAGTGTCAAAATCCACCTGCCACAGGGATTCCATCGTGAATTAAGCCAGGGCATAGTCTGCTGCTGGACAGGTCTACAGTTAGGAAGATGTTCAGATGACTGAATTGACAGAAATTCCTGGAGGTGATGCTTGAATATTTTCATGACTCATAGCTGCATAATTGATTTGCTCCTGTTTGCAGAAGTTTTATTATTCCTGTGTGCAAGGAACCACATTGCTGGGAATGTTTGCCAAACTCTTGAGTTTCGCTGATGTAATTCTTCCTCTAAGAAGCAAATTTTGACTACTGTTTGTTCATTCTGGTTTATTGCACCAGCTTTCCAGTCGGGGATGGCAGGCAGTTTTGTGTGATAAATGACACCAAAGGAATGGCACAGTGATGTGAGTCGCATGAGATGGACAGGGTAGGGACGGGTGGTCAGAGTGGGCCCCGGAGGGAATTTGCAATGTACTGTTGGATGTATTGCTGCTTTGTTTTTTCTGTCTGACAAACACCTATCTTGGCCTTGTAGACTACAAACCGTTTAAGGTAAGGCCTATCCTGGTCAGATTGTTGGTGTCTCCTTCTTTTACTTGATTAATGTCTGTACAGCCCTTAGCCAACGTGTGTTTGAGGTCCAGCTGGAACAGGAAGCAAGAGATGTCCTACAAAGTGAGAAGTGCTTTGCAGCAGACAGCCCACTTACGTTCCCGAACTTCACAGTTTTGGCAGTTTGGGCTGAAGGAGAGAGACATCCTTATGTTAATTAAGGCTCTTTTTAGCCACTTGGAGGCCCTAGGCACTCAACTTGCTGAAGAGTCCAGGAAATGTTCCTGCCTTTTGAGTATACATGTTAGAACAGGCAATACAGGTTGTCAGTATCTGGTTTTTCTCCCTTCATAGCCAAATTTTAAAGCATTTCTTTCTCAAACAAGAGTTTGATTTCCCAGGAAGAGTAGAGTTCCCAGGAATCACTTTTGATAGGGGCAAAAGGCAGACATTTCTTTCACAGAGAGCTGAATATGTATTTTTAAATCATTCTTTTCTCTTTTCTTCCAGGGAATGTGACCAGGAATTGTACAAGCCAGGGCTGGACAGATGTGTACCCTGCACCATATACCATAGCTTGTGGATATGATTCCAACAGCACACCAGGGGAAGAGGTTTGTAAACCTGGATGGGTAGACAGTATGATTACTAGGGATCAATATCAGAATCACAAGATCTATGTGCCCAATTTTTACCTTTCCCACTCTGATTCCTCAAGTAGGAAGGATCCTGGAAGCAGAGAGATCCTCCCTTTGATTTCCAGGGGGTTGGCAGGAAATCAGCACCTGAGAAGATCAGACCAGTGTCTCTGTGATGCCCACACATAACTTCAGGTGCCTGATTTTCCATGTTCAACTTTGAAACAAGCCCTCCAAATTTATGCTTAAGTAGATATGGTGATTCCAGTATTTCTAGGCCAACATAAGCATCAAAAGATCAAAAGGGATAAAAGGATATAACTCTCTTGTCATCAGTGCTGCTCTGCTAAAGCTAAAGATTTAGAAAACTGTAGGGAACACACAAATTTTCATGCAATATTATTGAATTTTGTAAGGAAATCCACAGGCTCTCTGGGATACTGCCTGTATGTAAATTAGTAATCGCTGAGCCAGGTATATTTAGCTTTATAGCATATTGTCGTTACACAGGAAGGAGTTTGTTATTGGTTTGTTGCATGCTGAGACACGAAGGGGAAAGTCTAAAGAGGATGACAAATGTTGTTAGAAGCAATATTCACCTCACCTAACTGAAAGTTCAACATCTAATCAACTAGACACCTATCGCTGTCCCATAGTCAACAAGAAAAAGCTTATGCCAGAAAAGAATTATATTTCACTGCAACCATATGTTTATATTAAACCTATGCCCGTGCTTTTTTTTTTTTTCTGTCGTATGACATATGCCAGTGTTTGTGAATGTTGGACATAGAATCTCAATAATGAATAAGTATATATGGTGAGAGGTCTTTGTGTACGGTCACACATGACCAAGGCACTCAAAGAGTTAACGGAGAATCTGAACAGAACTGAGCCAGCCTTAACAGTGCAAGAATACAGAAAATAGCACAGGGAAAGTTGCACAAAGAATTTCAGGGCTCTACGGAAGAGACCCTTAGTCTGCCTTTGAGGTCAGCCACCACTTCACATCCTCAAGCCTCCCGTTTCTCTGATCGAGCTGCGTGGCGCCAGTTGCACACTGCGAAAGCCGTTGTGGCGGGTCTGCTCTGGGAAGGTCCTCCATCGAGACCTCTGGTTTATGCGCCTGCTGCAAAGGGGATTTGGGAATTCCTGGGACATGCTTTGGCGACCCAATGGATTGCAGTGTTGCCAGAGTGCCGTGTTACCAAGAGAACACGTATTGTGTTCTTTTAATTCTTTCTTAATTATTTTCTCTCGGTTTCCGCAGTTTTGTCATGCTGTTTAAGTCTAATTTGTGTGAAAGGTGGCTGAGGGGGGTGAACATGCAGTACTAGCCTGTGAAGAAGAATAGATTTTTGTTGTTGTTGAATTGGCTGTCAATTTGGGGAGGAAGAATTAAAGGGAATAGAAAAAAAAAAAGGAGAACAGCAGGCTGTATGGGACATGAGGTCCAGAACAGGCTGATAACCTTCCATGCTTTGTGCACTTTGTGCACTTTTAACACCTGCTGGTCTCAAGTCAGAAACAATAAGAAAAATATGAAAAATATAGAAGAGCTGCGTGTAAGATTTTAGTTGTGAATTCTGTCAGTCTCTAGGAAGCAGATGATCTAGGCACCGAAGTAGTGCACTTATGATTTTTGCAGCAATAATGATTCCTTCTCCAACCTGACCTTTAAAAACCACGTAGTAGCAAATGGGGGGGGGGGGGGGGAGAGGTGTTTTGCTATCCCATTGTCAGACATGACGCACAACTTGTCCCTTGTGTGCCTCCATCTGGTCAGAGGGGGCCACCCCAGGTGTCCTCGTAGGCTCTGTCTGAAGATGGTGAAGAAGCTAGATAGAGGTCAGTTCACCCCACGTTTCTCTCCAAAGGGACCTCTTTGCATTTACTCTAGAGGGAGCCCAGGTGGCTTTAGGCTAGGTGACATGAACCCAAAAAATGTTTGGGTGCAGGGCTACTGAAAGAATCAGTACCACCATTTCTGTTCTTTTTCTCTTACAAATCTTACAAAGTTACCAAGGGAATAATGTAGAGGTTACTGAACAGAAACTGAGGAAGCTAATTCTCAATCAATCACAGGTTAGCATCTACCTTAACTAATTGCTTTTATCACGTTACTGTGAAATTAAGCAGAGGCTTTTAGAAGTCAGAGAGAGAATGATAAGAGAGAATGATGAAATTGCCTGATTTCATTCTGGAAATCAGTCTAGGTCTACAGCTAGAACCCAGGCATCCTGGCATGTGTTTCCTTCACTTCTCTAAATCCCTCTTATTTTAGTAATCTGAGCTCTGAGTGAAATTCCAATTCTATTTATGATCTTGGGTTAAATTCTCTGCTTTGATATCTGTAAAATAGGAAGTGATTGTCATTAGCAAGTATGAATGAAGGGTGAGAAGTCCCTATGTGCTGTTTCCAGAACAGAGATGACCCCACATGCTACATTAAAGCTGAATGCAGAGCCATCTCTCTTTACACAAGAAAGATTGGTCAACAAAAAATATAAGGGCAGGGAATTGCTTGTTGAATAACACCAAGATCTTTCTGTGCATAACTTGCTCCTGTGAATAAGTCTAAGAAGCAAAAGGCTGTATTCACACTGAAGAGTTTCCATCCACCACCCCACTACTGACATCTTTTATGATATGTCTTAATTTTCTTTCCCTCATTTCTCTGATCTCCTAAATATAGTGTGGGACAAACTCTTCCTCAGACTCAGTGCCCCACCACAAGCTCCCTCCTTCTGCTGGCCAGGTCTTTCGTGGAACAATTCTGCTCTTCTGCCATCAAGAAGGAAACTAGATAATGAGATAATGATGAGCTAAACATGAAGGAAGTTGGATGCTTTTATTGGAAAAGTCTTAGCTGCCTTTGGGAGCCTGAACTCAAACAAAACTGGAAACAAGACTACATCTAGTTAGCTTTGGGTGGAGTCTGCAATACAGTGGGGTGGAAAGGTGGAACTTCCACTATTCCTTACTGCAGTGCAAGTCCCTCCATGCAGTGTAGATGAGAGAGGCTTGGGTATGACCATAACATACTGGATGACTCCACCACCATAGCAGCCTCCTGGCATCATATGGGCAAGATCAGGTAGACAAATTGGCCTGAAACCCTTGCTATGAATTACATATTCAGTTACTCACCCAAAGCTCTTAGGGATGTGGATTCTTTGAATGGGGCTGTAAAGACACCATGCTTTTAGCCATCTCTGAGATCTGTGATCTAAGAAGTAACATAGATATGACCAGCGTAACCTTTGCACTCTCTGAAAGCTCTGGCTTCTTTTAACACCCCTCCAACCTGGCTTGTGCAAATGCTAGAGGATTACTACTCATCTCAGCCTCACAGGGTCTGTAAAGTACGTAGTACTTGTCAAGGCCTATGAAAATAGCGTGTAAAAATGTCAACCCTCACTGTTATTAAAGAGCGTTTTCCCAAACAAACTTGGGTTTAGATTTTCTGTCTAAAGTGCTCTTTGCAGTTCTAGTTGTTTGGTTTTTTATAGAAAATGGTGACGAGGAGGGTAGAGGAGGGTCAATCAAGGGCTGGAAAAATAAGATTTTCCACCGTTAGAGTCTCATAAAAACTTAGATTTTTCATTGATAAAACAAATGTCCAAATACTAACTGTTCTCTTGTCCTTTTTTTCAAGTTTAAATAAAAATATATTGATTTAGAGTGTTTCTGGAGAGCCTTAGGAGAGCTGGATGTTTGTTGCCTTACTTTCCTATTTTATTTAGACCAGGATTCCCTGTTGGATTTAAGTCCCGTGATGCCCCATGCTCAGAGATTCCCTCTCTGTGCTGTCACAGAGAAAAGCCATGAACTAATTTCCAACTTAATATATATTTCTGAATGAACATATCTATGATTTCAGTGAGGACATTTTAAGTTTTTACTTGCCAAAACACAATGTCTAGCTTCCAGAAAAGCAAAACTATTTCCTGACCAGTTCTGTCCTCAAACTTCCTTAATAAGACAAAGCTCATCTTACTCACCACCTCAGAGGCAATGTGTCAGTGCGCTGTTTAACTGAACATTAGTCATTCTTGTTCCACGAGATTATAACCACATAGATGTCTCTGCAAGTGTCAAATCAGACTCCTTCCTGCATGAACTTTTCCCTTGCGTAACCTGGTTTTGGAGAGATCCAAGCTCTACTGCAACTGGACATGTTCATCTTATTCACGCTGGTGGTATTTGAGTCACATACTCTACTGGATGTGATTTTAAAGGGTGAAGGAGTTGGAGATTTTTTTAAGAGAATGGAGTAGGGCAATTTCCTTGTCTCACCAAGACAGTAAAAGCTCAGTGATGGTGTATTTAGGATTGCACGTTGGCAGCTCTTTGAAAGACCTGATTTGTTTCTTTCCTTCACATTAGCAAACGACATTCTATGGCACAGTCAAGACCGGCTACACCATTGGACATACCTTATCACTCATTGCTCTCACAGCTGCTATGATCATTTTATGTCTCTTCAGGTAAGACCATGAGCAGAAAAGGCATAGGTAAGGGGATGATCACTCAAAGGGCATAGTGGCTGTTTACATTATAGGCTATGAGTGTTACAGACGGATGCAAAAGTCTTCTGTCAAGTCTCAGTTGGACAGGGAGGAAAGTCCCTCCATCTTTTGGTACCACTGTTTTCTGGTATGTGATTTGTGATCTTTGTGTGAGAGTTATAACCCCAATCCAATTCTTTAGGTGGGATCCATCTCACTAAATGTAGAATGTTATGTGATGGATCTCTGTACTAGAGGCCATTATCCCATAACCCTGTTATAGTCCACAGATACCTAGTCAGTATGGTATATACGGATACTATGGAATGATGCATTTCTACTAAAGTAGGTATTCAGAATGGTACAGGTGAATCACACCCCAAAACTACCTCCCAAAGTCTGTTTCAGAAGCACTTCCTGCTATAGCTCTATGGCAAGACATAGACACCCAGAGCCATTTTAGACACGCTGGAACCTCTGAGATGTGCACAAAGGTAGCAGAGATGATGCAGGACCTTCAGGAGACCCAGGCCCTTCTGGATTTATGGGCAGATACTCTACAGCATATCAAATGGCATTAGATGCCTAGATTGCAGCAGCAAATGAATCAGTCCTCTGTCTCTATTGTGTATAATAGATTCAGGCATCTAAATTTGGGTGCCTCCAATGAAGAGGGGTCTGGAACACAAGTCATACGAGGAGCGGCTGAGGGAACTGGGGTTGTTTAGCCTGGAGAAGAGGAGGCTGAGGGGAGACCTTATCGCCCTCTACAACTGCCTGACAGGAGGCTGTAGTGAGGTGGGGGTCGGCCTCTTCTCCCTGGCAACAGATGATAGGACAAGGGGGAATGGTTTGAAGCTGCGCCAGGGCAGGTTTAGGCTAGACATTAGGAAAAACTTCACGGAAAGGGTTGTCAGGCTCTGGAATGGGCTGCCCAGGGAGGTGGTGGAGTCTTCATCCCTGGACGTATTTAAAAGAAAGATACATGAGGTGCTTAGGGACATGGTTTAGTGGTGGGATGGCAGGGTTAGGTTAAAGGTTGGACTCGATGATCTTAAAGGTCTTTTCCAACCAAAGTGATTCTATGATTCTAAGAAGTCTGCATATAAGGTAATCTCCTATTATAATGTTGTTTATCTATGGGGAGAATAGCAAAAAGCAGGCCTCTGTGAGATGGAAGAACCTTGTAGATGTGATTCCATCTCCTCATGCCCTTCTCCAGTGGCTTCCCTGAAATGCATTATATGGTTGCCCAATTTATGACAGTCTGGTCCAGATATCGTCCCCAAAGAAAGCTGTAGGAAACCACACAAGTTTTAGGGTAACTCTCACACTTATACCAAGACTGGCCTCACCCTTCAAGGTCTCTACACTTCTCAGCACAGGTGCTCCCTGCTCTCCTCTTACAAGGGAAGAGTGAATCAGGCACACAGGGAAATAATCTCATCTCAACAAAGTACAAGGTGCCAGCCAAGCTGGTGGGACTGTCGGGGTTCACGGTCTTCATTTGTGGGAAACAGTGTAATTTGGCTTGCCTTTGCCTGCAAGTACAGAGGACTCAGCTCAGTCACATTATCTTCCCATCATCAGAGATTAAGAGCATAAACTCAGCCAATGCACAGTGACTCATTAAGGGGTGGTGATTTGATCATGTTGCTGAGTGAGGCCTATGGTGGTTCTGATGGCTGTACAAAGTTCCCAGTTTCAGAGTACTAGGCCTTTCACTTCAGCTGATGTAAAGTCTCACTTGAAAAAAAAAAGACCTACTTGATTAGGATTCATCTTCAGAACATTAGTGGGCAAGGGACAGAGGATTAATCTTCAGAATATTAGTGGGCAAGGAACAGAAAACCACTGGTGGTGTTCTCAATATCAGTTATACTAGTCATTTTAAACTGAAAATGTAGTTTGCGTTTCTCCAGAAACCTGTAAGATGTGTTAATTTTGGCAACAGCTGCTAAGAATTTATTTCTTTTCCTGAAGAAACATCTCAATTTGTACCGAATTATTGCAGTACAAACACTCTGTAGAAAACAGACCTTTATCATGAGCACAGTTTGCTCGGTCAGAAACATTTCTTTTCCAGTGGAGAGCAGTGTGATGGACCTGTTTTCTGTCATTCTGTATTTTGTCCTTTTTTTCTGAGAATTGGAAGAGTGGCAACACTGCTGCACATACATGGGTTGCCCCATGTTTTGTGGATTTAAAAAGTTTTAAGTGGATTTGCGGTGATTTACATCAGGCCATAGTCTGTCTCAGGGTTTCTAATGTTTAATTGTAAGTCTGTGTCTTGGCAGAAGAAACATGTAAATAGTTAAATAATGCTTTTGAGAAGCCTTGCTCTTCAGAAACGTTGTTTCATCTCTTCCCAACAGAAAACTACACTGTACTCGAAATTATATTCATATGCACCTCTTCATGTCCTTCATAATGAGAGCCATCGCAGTCTTCATAAAAGATGTCATCCTATTTGAAAGCGGAGAATCTGAACACTGCTTTGTGAGTACAGTAAGTAGCCGTGCACATTGACGTTTCCACCTTATTTGGTTGCCCCTCTTAAACAATGCACCAAAATTTACCTTGCAAATGCATGGTACAGTACTTTGGGAGGATTGCAATTTTTCTTCTCATTTGAAAGAAACAAAAAACATGACTTCTGTGGTTTAATTCGTATGGAAAAGACATAAAATAAATTAGCAGGGTCACAAGTTTATAGGCATCTGGTCTCTTCTGAGGTCAAACCCAAAACTGGGGCTCTACAAGATTTTGGGGCTCCGGTCAGTCCTGTGTCCATCTCCCAGTCCTGTGCTAATTTATTGGATATCCTGGTCAAAGAAGACTTGCAGTCTTGTGTTTAGGGCTTCAATAAAACCTTTCCCTTCAGTGAGGGTGGGAGTCAGACCCACATTCATATAACTAATCCTAGGTATCTACAGGGTAGGTACCTATACATGAGATATGTACATGTGTAAAGGGCAAGCATGGTCATAAAGCTCTAATTAATATATTTACTGGAGTCTGGATAGCTCTTCACCTTGCTTTGAAGAAGGCCCCTGCATTTGGATGGCTCTCTGAGCTCCACTGATTGCACCAACCAGATCTCTGCAGGAGTTTAGGCAGGAAATCTCTGTAATCATTATTGTCTATTTTTCATCTGGATCTGTATCCCACGCTAGCTGTCTGCAACTGTGAGATTTCCCCACTGGGATGATAAATGAGGGGAATAAAGCAGTTGGAATAGTCTTTTCACTTTCAAACTCAGTGTTATCAGCTGAAGCAAATTTAAAAGATGGGCAGAAGGGGTGCTTAGGGACAGGGTTTAGTGGTGGGATGGCAGGGTTAGCGGAACGGTTGGACTTGATGATCTTAAAGGTCTTTTCCAACCTAAATGATTCTGTGATTCTATGATTCTATGAAACAGTAAGGAGGGGGAAGAGCTGTTTGTCTAAAGGCCATAGTGACGTAAGAGGACACTGGTCATGAATAAATTTAGGCAGGAAATTAAAATCACCAAAATAAAGAGATGTGATCAGAAGTTATGCAAAAAAAAAAAAAAAAAAAAGAACCCTCCATGATAAATTCATGTTAGATGAGCTGCTTGCTGGTAATAGCAGAGGACTGAGCACAGCAGTTCAGCAGATCCCTTCTGGACCTGTTTTTTTTATGTCATACAGCACCAGAAAAAGATTCTCCTTTCTCTTCCATCCACCCAATTTCTTCCTTGCCTTCTGGCTTTTCTGTATCCTTACCCCTTCAGCATTTCTCAGTTGATCCCCCAAAGCAGCCTGCTCCCAGTGTTTCCCCAAGAACTGTCTGCAGCACAACGCCTTCCTGTTGCAGTGATTGTCTGAGTTTTTTTTTCCTCTGTGTGGTTCACTGGGATCTATACTCTTTAGCAATGGGGTTTTATTGTGAAGGTCCATGAAGGGCTAGAATGACATATAAACTGGAATAAACAATTGCCCGGTGTCTCCTGCCACCAAAAACTGCCAATGCTAATTGGCAGAGGAGCCAAGAACCCGATGAGCCATAGAGTTTGAACTAACCTCTCACCCCCGTGGGGGTTTGCACTGGGTCGTGACTGAGCCACGACTGCAGAAAGCTGCGTGAGAAGTGTTTGCTTCAGCCGTCCATCCAGAAACAGTTCTCTGTATAAATGCAGGACTTTGTCCTGCAGAATCCGCAGCTCCTGGAAGCCAGCGTGCTTTCAGGCAGACCCATGGCTGTCAGCATTGTGTGTTTCTCCCCATTAGAGGATTTTCATGTTAAATGCCATCTCAGGGTGAATGACTGGATGTTACACAAGGGTTATAAAAATACGTGGAACAAATCAGTCTGCGTTGCACTAGGCTGAACATACACTTTGCAAAATCTGCACCCGTCTTGACCCAACATTCTGGACAACCTTTTAGGTCATAGGGAAAAAATACCTACGTGAAATGCAGTCAAAATGCCTCTCCTAATATTCAGTTGTTTGCAGAAATAGTTACAAAATCCAGTGTGTTTATGTGGGTTTGGTTGGGTTAGGTTGGCTTGAGTTAAGCTAAATAACTGGTTTGTTTGTGCTTTGAACTTGCAGGATCAAATTTTGACTTGAGAGACCTGGGTACTAGTTCATATACTCAGGGCCTAATACGCAATTCACTGAAGGTTTTGTGTGTAATGGCTAGATATGACCTTGAGCTCATTCAGTCTAAGGAGAGATTTGAACAAACAATTAAATTCAGCAATACTGAATGCTCTCACCACTATGCTGTTTTAGAAGAGGGCGAAACCAAAGCAATAAGTGCTTTATTAGAAGAGAAAGTACTGCCTTAGTTCCTTTAAGGAAAAAAGGATAAAGGCACCCCCCCTTCCAGAACAGATTCAGGGCTATATAATCCAAACAAACAAAGACCTCTTCCAGAATTTCTGATGAAAGGATCCAATTCCTGAATTTTACATTACCTGTTGCAGTAAGAAGACTTGAAGTTATGTTCTATGCACCAGCCACACAAAAAGCTCAGTTACGGTGTTAACACTATGCCATTTTAAACTCAAATAGTTTTGGATTACCGTTGAGTTCAACATGAACACCCTGAGAAATTAAATTTGTTGGGCATTTCTATGGGTCACAGAGCCTGATAATGCAGCAGTAAGCATTTCAGGGCCAATATAACCAAAATACATGTGATGAGCATCACCAAGACATCATGTGAGCCAGAATACGCACCATGCACTGGGTGATGTTTAGAGACTGATGTGTGGGCACCCCTAGCCTCCTTGAATTCTTTGGTCCTTCTTTCTTGATAAACCCACTCCTGGGGGAAATTCTTGCTGCTTGGGTGAAAAAATCAGCCTGTTTTCATGGGGCAGAAACCCCGAGTTGGCAAGCAAGGTTTCTTTCCGTGACTAAATGTTTAAATTATCATGGATCCCAGGACCACCGCAAGGTGGCCCAGGCCATTTGTCCCTCACCAAACAAACTCAGCAGCAGTAGCTTTACAAACGTCCCTCAGGCCTTCTCCTCTCCCGAGCTGCCCCAATCAATTAGGCTTGTTCTTAGGCACAATGGGGATCCCTTGGCTCATGTAGACTGACCTTCAGAAAAGGCTGACCTTCCAAAAGTCCACAGTGGGATTTTTCAGTTGGAAACAAAGTACTGCAGGGACCTTGAATCTTTAGAGGGGGTCAAAACAGCAGAGGAGTCTTGTGGCCACATGTACACACAGCTTATTGCCCAAGGTACCAACAGTCATTGGTAGACCAAAATAACTTTCTCTCTCTCTGTCATATCTTCGGTCATAAAGTATGTCTGTAATTACGTGTAACTGAATCACCTTGTTGGCTTAAATTGCTTAAAAATAGGTATATACTCAAGTGTGTTAGTCAGTCTGGGCTTTAAGCACTCAGATGTAGAGTTGATCAGGCTAGGAGCAGTCTGTGTAATCACTCACTCCAACTTGGTCAATAACTGTTCATTTTGATTCATTCAGAATACGTTCTACCTCAGTAATCGGTCATTTCTGATGGCAAACTTGCCGCACGTGGCTCTATTGCATCCAATGATTACTCATGTTGCATGAAAAATTGTGCTACTTTCCAGCCTGTGTTTGCCTTCATTCTTCTGGGTTTTTTTCACAGCCAGACTCAAGAAGCATCCTTACAAGTTTTAGTTTTTCACATTAGTTTTCTTAAGCCTAGTGACCTTCCATCTTGGCTTTCCCACACTTTGCCTTCATCTTTCCTTCTCTCCCTGGAGGATACCCTGCAAAACACAGTAGCCAAAACAGCAAACCTGGTAGAAGGATTAAATTGAACATTTCAATTGCTGTTCCATTTGATTTTTTTGTGGGTTTATGGATATGTTTTGATATAGCTTCATTACTGTAATATCTGCCTAGTTTGATGATGAACCACTTAGATTTCCAGCCTAGCTGAGGACAAAGACAACAGTTTGATATAAACAAAGATCAGGTTCTACAGGTTGAATTCAGGCTGACTTTTTCTGAGCTCTGCAAATTTGCCTTTTCTGAGGATTCAGCCAAGGGAGACTAGATCATTTGTCTTTTTCCTTTTGCATTCCAATAAGACAATCAAATTCCAATGAAAAATTCATTGCAAAGGAGAGTGGAACTTTTAGCCATTGTGAACATATACACGTGTGAAAAAATGGGGTTTTTTTCACATGAGCTTCCTCAAGCCAAATTCATAATAGCTACAGCCCCTAAATGAACTTTATATATGAAAGTTGGAGACAGGCACATTTTCTTTTTGAGTGCACCCCCATCTGTGGCTACTCAGATCCATATCCTCTTCCTCATGTGGGACTGTCCCGATAGGCAGGCTATTGGAGAGATGGAAGAAAATAAACTTTTTTATGCACTTGTGTAAAAATGAAATTAATATTAGAGACTCAGACCTTTCATTGGGTTACATCCTCTGGGAAAGACATCTACTCCCACCTACAGAGAGGAGGGTGAGCTCTTCTTAGCAGCACAGCTGGGCATCTGTTAATCTTTGGCTGACTGGCTTGAGGGACGAGCCTGGCTGAACTCTGTCTGAAGACATTGTGAATCTTTCCTTTGACTTTAATTGGAGTTGGGTCAGTCCCCAAAATGTGTAAGTATATCAGCTGACACCTTTCAGTATCTCAGCCCATTGCTCCGGAATTGTCCCCCATCCACTGAGTTCAATGGGACCGGGAGTGAAGGCTTAAAGTTAGACCGTGGAAGAGCTCTGGAGCAGGAACTTTCTTTGCATAAATGACCCTATCGTGCCTGACACAGCAGTGCCCCAGTCATGGGCTGGCACCTTAAAGCAACACAGTATTGCCAATAATGAGAGAAAACGTGACAAGAGAAGGGATTATTAAAACTCTGATCACCTTCTCCCTTCAGTTGCTGCCTGATGGTTGACTTGCCTTATTGCTGAAGATGTCTTCAGAAGTGCCATTACTCTGCAACTGATGAGAACAAAATAGGGACAGTTACCCCATTTGCTGAGATAATTCTATTTTTACATCTAAACTTAACTCTGAGTCATCTGACGCAGAGGCTAAACCAGCCTGAGCTAATCACCATCTTAGAAATACTCACAGGACTGCCCCCAAAAACAAACGAGTATTCCTAAGAGACAAAATAGAAAGGCCAAGTCCCTCAAAGACTGACAGTTACATAACCCCTGTTAAAATCGGCGGAAGAGAAATGCTTAAATAGCCTTGAGGATCACAGTCATGGGGCTTAAACTTGCTTCTTACGTGAGGAAAAGCAGACATAAGAGCTTCCTACTGAATTCAACAGACAGCGTTGTATTTGAGGAAGCCTGTGTGGGAAGTGGGCAAAGCATAAAGTGCAGTCATGTGGACCACATTTTTTGTTGGTGAAAGCTGGTACAGCTCCATTTATTTTAATAGAATTCGCAAGGTTTCTGCAAGCGCAGGATCTGACCCTGCCATGCTTTGCTGTTTTGCAAGCACATGAAATAGAGGTTGTCTCCTGTAACTTCCACATTAGCAGAGACAGACTTTTAAATGCCTTGCCATTTTCAGCTGGCTTTCAGCTGGCATTAAAGAGGTGAAAGTGCAAAGAAAGGCCAAGGTTATGTCATGGGACTTTGGGGTCCATATGGATTGAACTACTGCTAGAGAAATGACATTCTAACCAGAGAAATCATAGTCTGTCCTGGTTTGGTAGTGGCCCTGGTGCAAGTGGAATTGGTGGCACAGGAAAGAGAGATTGAGATTGAGCCCCACAACTCCTTCCTAATGTCTCCGTCCTTCCACAGTCTTGATGGGAGCAAGCAAGACTTAGCTTGCTGAAGTAGTGTGTGTGCGCATGTGTATGCCTGTACAGCACGGCTCATCAGTCTAGAAATAGCATTTCTGCTTTATGAAAGCGCTAACAAATCAACAAGCTCAGACACAAATCCAGGTTATAATGGCTTAATAAATTGCCCAGTGACAGCTGACATAGAGTACGTATTCCAGTGTGTGCTCTTAGGCAATGATGGGCACATGAAAATGTAATGTATTGTGACCTAGAGGAAAGCAGGTTAAGACAAATTGAATTAATTTGCTATTGCCAAGGCTTAAGAGAACTCTTGCATAATGTTTCTGGGGCACCGTTGATGCAGAGCAGCATGTTAACAGGGAAAATGTGTGTTTGAGGCCTCTTATCCCTGTGCCTGAGATAGATGGTGACCGTGAATTCCGTAACGTTGAGCTGTCTGCCGTACTTTTTGTAGGGTTGATTTACAGTTGAAGCCATTAAGGGCAGCAGGAGCTGAAGGGTCCATCATCAAGACATAAGATGATTATTCCCATGAAGGTCTTTTATTTGTTATAATTCCTGATAGTTGAGAAATTGCTTTAGCAGAGGCTTTGAACTTGACAGCTTAGGCCCTCACAAACTGAAGGCTATGTGCCTCTGTCAGAAGCCGATTTGTTTCTGTCATGATGGCGGTTTAAGAATTTCTTTAGTCAAATTTCCTTATCCATAGATAGTGTTAAGTCCTCAACACCGAAAATTTCCATGCATCTTCCAGGAAAATTTGCAGACCCACCTGCTAGTGTAGCAATTTATCATTTAAAATTACTTCCTTGTCAGACTGCATGATAGGGTGGGAAGGAAGGAGTCAAAGGCACCCAGTTGATTTAGGAGGAGATTTCTTGTTTGAAGAGACCTCAATTCCCTTTTGTAGTAGAACGTAAACCTTGTTGGGCCTTTTTATTGCTAACCTGTTTGAATCTAGTCTACAACTGCAATTAAAAGGAGGGAAGAAATAAAAGTGATGGCTTTTAGTCAGTAAGCCTTATTTGGTTTGTTTAAATTTGTTTTTTTCTGTTATTACACAAAAGGTTGGGTGTGCTAAGGGTAAGTTAACATTTTTGTTTTCCTTTTCCTTTTTTTTTGTGCTCAGCAAATTGATTTGACCTAAGGGCTCATTTCTGGAGGAACAGAATCACCCAGGAAGAAGCTGTTTTATTTCTGTCAACAATTTCCATTGACATCATGCCAAATTTCTGCAAATTAGGCCTCCAGCATGAAGCCCTGTAGAAGACGGCAGGGGCTTTGCCATTGGCCTCTGTAGGGTCAAACCATTACCCCGTGTAGCCAAATTGTCTCTGCAGAAGAATAGGCATCTGAGATAACAAACTGATATTCACATTTTCAGTTTGTCAAGTCAACTTCTGGAAATGTCTTCTCTACTGGAGTTTCTCTTGCAGGGGCGTGGATGTGGCATGCTTTTCTGTTCTTCTGTCAAAGCCAACTACATAGTGAAAAGATGGTATGTAAAAGCCAATAGCCTTGAGCATGGGAATGAGACAAGAAAAAGCCTGAGGCTATAAAGATACAAAATCACATCGCAGCCACCTCCTCAGGAGATGTCCCAGCCAGGATTGACAGTCACTACTGAAAAACTACCTCTCTTCTCTTTATGAACGTGACTTGTAAAAGAAGGTTGCTTTAGCCTCTAGTTGGACTGAAAATCCCTACTTCAGCAGGCAAGAGAAGTTTTCTTTTTGTTTCCAGTAAACAATACTGGCTTGGGCAGCATCTTCTTAGGGCAAAGTTCATTGAATATCCTCACCCGTCCTTTCTACTACACTAGGCCAGTACAGTGTATCCATTCCTCCCATCAACAGTTTTTTTCTCTCAGAGAATAAAAAACCTTATAAGAAATAAGTCTTATTTCTTATAAGAATTAGTCTTAAGAAAGACATTGAGATGTTGGAAAGTGTCCAAAGAAGAGCAACAAAGCTGGTAAAGGATCTAGAGAATAAATCCTATGAGGAACAGCTGAGGGAACTGGGTTTCTTTAGTCTGGAGAAAAAGAGGCTGAGGGGAGACCTCATGTCTCTCCACAACTACCTGAAAGGAGGGTGTAGCGAGGTGGCTGTCAGTCTCTTTTCCCAAGTAACAAGTAATAGGACAAGAGGAAACAGCCTCAAGTTGTGCCAGGGGAGATTTGGATTGGATATGAAGAAAACTTTCTTCGCCAAAAGGGTTGTCAAGCACTGGAAGGGGCTGCTCAGGGAAGTGGTTTAGTCCCCATCCCTGGAGGTATTTAAGAGCTGGGTAGATGTGATGCTTAGGGACATGGTTTAGTAGTGTCAGGTTTATGGTTGGACTCGATGATCTTAAAGGTCTTTTCCAACCTAAATGATTCTATGATTCTATAAAATAAGAGTAAAGTTAAAAGAAGAGAGAAATACCCCATGAAAAACAAAAACATGTATTTGGAAACTAAATCTATCCTGACATCTCCATGCAATATGCACAGAAATTGATGGGCAATAAGTAACTATGAACAGTGCTGTGCAATATTTAACTTATAAATGATTGGGTATCTGTCAGTTGTATGAATTCCAGTGCCATGATAGTGAGATGGGGAATTAATCATACCGTATATCTTACAAACAGAGCAATTTTTTGGTTATTGCATCATCATTGCAGATTACATTATGCTTTGGCTAAGGTGGGCATCTCAACAGAAGAGCTGGGACGGGATTCAATCTGATTTAGGGACATATGGAGTGGGAATCAACTCACAATTGAGGCTCCTGAATTTAGTTATAAGACGAGCATCTAAAATGGCACTATAGTTATGGAGTTTTAGAGTTAGGCCAGTCCCTGTGCTTGCAGACCTTGATTTCAACATCTCCAAAGCAGGCAGTACTCGTTCAGTGCTATCCTATCTTCCAGGTGTGCCCCAGCAACAGTATCGTGAGTGGGATCTATAAAAAGCTTTTAAATAAGATCGAGGAAGCCTCCTTGACCAGGCTGGGGAGAAGAGCAGTTGTTGCTGTGGGCCAGTTCAGTGTGAGTCACTCAGCAGGTAGCCCTTCAGATAGGTCATGTCTTCTGGACAACGTAAAAGAAAAGTGCTGGATAAATCTGTCACTGAGAAAATGAGTTTTCATTTGTCTTCTGTCAAAGAAGCCTACAGAAATCTCTGTGTAAATCTCTTCCTCCTGCATCAATGGTGGTAGCCCAGGCAAAAGGACCTGAGTACCTTGAAGGGGATTTTGAGGCCTCCACAATTCATGACTGAGGCAAATCTGAACCCACGCTTTTGCTGAAGGCACTGGGGACTGGGCTGAAGGCACTGTCCCAACTTCATAAATAATGCCAGGAGCTGCAGCATTGCCCAGGATTGCATGTGATGTCTTAAATATATGTTTAAGCTGACGCAAATATGTCTTGGTGCCCTGCCACAAACCCAAACCTTCCACTCCACAAGCTGCAGAATTTAACAGTACAAGGAGGGAACATGGGGTCTGCACAGGGGTCTCATCCATGTGTAGGAGAGATCATACACAGGGAGGGACAGGTCAGGTCTCATGATGGGGATTCCTGTGACTGGGGCAATGAGACTCAGGCAGACTGTTCACATCACAATGTATTCCCAGGCCAGCTACGATGGGTTGGGTAGGAGTATGATCAATTAAGCAAGTGGCCCTTTTACGTATTTGATCTAAATCCTTCTTTGACCCAAGTCCTAAACCTGTAACACACCATATCCCCAATGAAGAAGAGAAGGGAGACTTGTGTTAGTGCAGGGATGCTCTTTGATGCACCTCAGCATTCCTGTGAAGCTGATTGACCTTCTTTTTTTGTAGAATTTTGTTGCATTCACAGGAGGCTGATGCATGCACGTGTGTTGGTTTTGTGTGTGTACCTCCCTCAAAACCTCAGAGCCACTAAGCTGCTTATACAGAGCTAGAAAAATTCAGCAGCTGGTCAAGACTGACAATCCTTAGCAGTTATTAATGAGCAGGGATACCTCATGCAGAGTTATTATCACTGAGGAGTATGACATATGTGTATTTAATGCAATGACAGATTCAGCTCTGTGTTAATTACTGCCACCAGCATCTGAACTGCATTTTTCTGGGTGGATCATCTGGTCACTACATCAGTTGTAGGAGAAAGATTTTTTTTTTTCTCGGGGCTAACATGATTTGAAAGTATAAAGTGCTACTAGGCACAGGGAAGAAATCTGGTAGGGTTATTCCTCAGTCTTGTCTTTCCCACCCTTATGTCCCTTCTCTTTGCCTCTTTCTCAGAAAGTCTGGTTGCATCTTGAGCCCATTATTCCTATGATCTGACAAAGTGGGCTGTGTTTTTCACACGTAGCATGCGTATGCTGTACTGCTGCTGGGGGGTAGCTCTGTTGCTTTTCCCACCATTCCATATAGCTCTGACCTTGAAGCACTATTGACACCCTAAAATTTTTGCCCAGCTTCTTAACTAAGCACATTTCAACATCACACCAGCTTTCTAACCAACCACGTGTTTTGTCCCTACTCATCCATCTCCTTATTGGAAGGACAGTGTAGATTCCTATCAACAGCTCATTAAATATTTGCCCTAAAATAACTGTAAGAAGTCCCCTTCTCTTTCAAAGCAAATGTGGCATCTTGTGCCTTCTCTATTGCCTTGTTAGACAATAAATAGCTGTTTGCTCAGGGCAGCTCTGTCTCAGAAGGCAATAAATGCCCCTCATTTTGAAATGAAGTAATTTCTTTTAGAGCCATAGGCCTGGTTCCTATCCAGAAGGTAGGCGTTCACACCCATGTTCGGGGAATACTAAACACTCCTTGACCAGAAAGACAGTATTTTGTATGCACTTCGTACTCATGTGGATATTGATCTAAAAACCAAAATAATAGTAATTATTCCAAAGATTTGTCTACATTTGAGGAAGCCAACCATTCAGGACAGTAGTACAGTGCAATATGTACATTTTTTTCCATGCCTTGTTATCTCAGCAAGGTTTCTCCATAAAGGGCAGACTTTGGCCATCTGAGTATGGGCATCTCATACCCCTTAAAATGCCTGTGAATTTCCTAAGGTTCTGCCCAGGAAATCTTCCTTCTTGGAATCATAGAATGCTTTGGGTTAGAAGGGACCCCTAGAGGTCACCCAGCCCAACCCCCCTGCAGGGAGCAGGGACACCTTGAACCAGATCAGGTTGCTCAGAGCCCCATCCAA
>BOSO01006624.1:176445-339388 GCA_018403395.1 Gorsachius goisagi | reverse complement strand
GCCCAGAGAGGTAGTGGAGGCCCCATCCCTGGAAACATTCCAGGCCAGGTTGGACGGGGCTCTGAGCAACCTGATCTAGTTAACGGTGTCCCTGCTCACTGCAGGGGGGTTGGACTAGATGACCTCTAGGGGTCCCTTCCAACCTGAAACCTTCTATGATTCTATGGGAATACTACGTAGTCTGCAACCTCCTTCTTCTAGTTAGTGTCTGGCTGGTCCCAGTTGCTCTCTCCCCTTCCCTCAAGAAATCCAGCAAGAGCCGGGTTACACATGGCTGTAGGTGGCCCTGCTTGAGCAGGGGTGTTGGACAAGGTGACCTCCAGAGGCCCCTTCTGACCTCGGCCGGTCTTCTGTGACTATAAAGCTCTATCTCTGTGGGGACCCAGTAGAATTTGGGGCAGCAAATCCAAAAAATCATTTATGAGAAGTATTGATGAGGGTATAGAAGGGCAGAGTAATCCGGGTCACACCACCTGGGAGCCTTCTGAGACCTTCAGAGGGTAAGCTGCTCAGAAGCAGTGTGCAGTTACATTTATAGGGCGCTGTTTTAAATGTTTTATGTTCCTTAAATTACACATCTGTTGTCTTTGCAGTGTCTCTTGTGAGTATTCGCCTGGTGACTTGGTCTGGGCCAAGATGGAAGGTTATCCTTGGTGGCCGTGTCTCATATACAACCATCCGACAGAAAGGACAATAGTGAGAGGAAAAGGGAAATCCACTCGTGTCCATGTACAGTTTTTTGATGACAGCCCTACGAGGGGCTGGGTCAGTATTAAGTATCTGAGGCCGTATAAAGGTAAGAGATATAAATAAAACTGTTTGAAATGGAAATATGCTACTTGTTTTGGAAAAAATAGGCATGGAATATAGGATATGGTATTCTCCATAGAGAAAGAGCAGCAAAGCCAGGGCTAGTAATGAGTGGGAAAGCGTACTTTGTAAGTTAGAGAAAACAGGTTTTGGGGGATCACAGGTGCATTTATGGTTATGCAGTTCTTTCAACATAAAACACTGAGCCCTCTTATTTATTAGATTAGAGCACAACCTTAAAGCTTGCTTCATGTTTTAAAGGTGTTTTTTTTCCCTTTATTTTTCCCACAAGTATAAAAAAGATCTAAAAGTTATTTCCACTTTTAGCCCTGAAATCCTTAAAATGTTAGGAGTGTCAAACCCGGTTGTGAAGCAGCTATTTGGGAACTGCAGTTTGTCCAGAATCAAAAGACTAGGCACAGGACGTTAGGTAACTAAAGTTAATGCTACTAGGCATAGGATGTTAGGTAACTAAAATTAATCTACCGTGGTGTTATTTCTTCTAAGCGATGCAGTACAGTTTTGTTAATAAAATACGTAACTTGAGAATTCAGAGCGCTTGTAGTTACAGAGCAGAGTTGGTGTTTGTCATCTTGAAGAAATGACTTCGCTAACTCATGGCAATCAAATGTAATCAAGAATTAAAATAACATTTTGCATAAGTATCACCTTATTAATAATCATGATCTGTTTTCTCCTTGTTTTATAACTTTACCATTGCTGAAAACTGTAAATCATTGGCCATAAACTATCATGTGTAAATCATGTTGCTGTAAACTGTTGTTAGTCAAACAAGTACTTTGGGTGTAGTATAGTGTAGGGTTTGCTTATGATGTCAATGAAACAGCTGAATTTAAACAGCTTCTTTTTACAAGTCAGAGTTGCATCTCTTGCGATCATGTAGTCATCTTTTTTTGGCTTGTTTATACTAAAATGTGCTGCACTTAAGCTGCAGTTAGTTTTAAATTAAAATGGTAATCTTATTACCGTAAGCATTAGCGTAATTTAACACAAGTGAATTGGTCTATGGTTTATATGTATCTTTCCTGAAGGTATTTTAAAAGAATCAATTTTAACAGCTTGCAGTTGCACTTAGAAGCAAATACAGGTAGGGAGAATTGATCTGTTTAGCAAAAGAAAATTGCAGAAAAATAAGTGGTGTTCAAAACTTTTAAGCACAGAAACTGGTCTATCCACAAGAAATGTGGTTAATGCAGAACAGAATAAAAATATTTAAAATGGCGTGCTTTGCTTTTAAGTTCAGACAAAAAGCATCTTTGTATACAAAGTAAGTGTGTTGGAGTCTTTGGGTAAGAAAATTGAGAAGTTTCTTACATTGTGTTACTGTTTGCTGTCTGTATTTATCCAGTTACGCAGGGCTAGACTCCTGATGTTGGAGTTGGACGCACAAGCAGTGGTGTTACATGCACGTTGGTGAAGTGAATATGTAGGTGTTGCACACTCGAGGTTGCAGTTAAATGATGTGATGAGATTCTTCTCCTGCCCTTGTTGAGTTCCTAATATTAAACACAAAATGTTTCTAGGTTGTCTCACTGCATTTGCAGAACTAGAATGGAGATCTGATTTGTTAATGTGTTGCATTTGTGCTGTAGGAGCAGTTACAAGTAACTCCATGCTTTTCTACTACAAGCTCAAAGAAATGAAAATGAGAAAGAATTCTGTTTGGCTTATTTCTGAGGCAGTTGGCCTCCCAGAGGTTAGTTTTGTCTACCATTCACTTAGAGCTGAAGCCTCAGTTAACAGCAGCATGTGAAGGGATTCTCAAGAGCGGGTGTAAGGACCGATTCAAGCAGACCCTGCTGTCATATGCAGCCAGCTAAACTTGTAAGAGCAGAAACAGGAATCGCCCTTCACCATCTGTAGTGTACTCTTATGTCCCCCTACTTTCTTTCCCCAAGTTGAATACATAATGTTACATACACCATTAATTTCTTGAGCATGGCATTAAGATGAATCTCAGCATCTTTGGGGACCCTTTCTAGAAATCATTCTGTAGAATGGTTGACTTTGCTTTTGTGTATATATACAGATAGTGGAAGGAGGAACTGTGGTGCTCAAGGGACATGTAAGAGGATGAGGGAATGGTGCAGTTACTATTAATAGTAGGCTTTGCTTGATACCCTGCAGTGGCAAGGGTGAATTGCCAGCGTGACTGACAATCAGCTAATTTGGCTAATAGGTTGGTGTTGGGTCTGGACGCCTTGCTGCACTTGCAGGAGCAGTTTGAACACCAGCAGAGCTTTAGCCAAGAGGTCTATATCTGAGGTGACTGATGCCCATAACTTGAAGATAACTTTATGGTTGAAATTATCTATCGTTGCTAAAATGGCCACGTGGTCTCAGTCAGGTCTGCTGCACTGCTAGTATGAAGCGTTGCTTGTCAGTAGTAACTATAGTTAGTATGAGGGTGTTTAGAGCTTAGCCCAGAAGTATTCAGATGCGGTAATGAGATACAGAGATATAAGCAATTCTTCAAGTGTTGGTGTACTAGGGAGGCATTTCATTTGTGAGTGTTTAGACTTTCTCTAGGGGTAGTTTATCAGGCTGAATGAGTGACGGGTTGCTATATTTTAAGACATGGTGGGAGTGACTGGTAACATCACAGAATGTTAGATGATTATACTAGTTGTCTGAATACATTTAACAGTGAAGTATGAACACTAACTAAAGGACTGGGTAAATGCTAGACTAGCTTCAGTTTCTGACAAATTGTTCGTGGTTTTACAGGTTCATCAGATGGCGAGACGCTGAAGGGAGGTATGTTCTATAGTACGAAGCCTGAAATTAAAAGAGCCATGGTGCTAGCGGACGATGCAATGAGTAAAGATAAAACGAAGCGGCTTGAACTGGCAGTATGCAGTGAACCTTCAGACACGAAGAGGAGGAAGTGGAGGTAAAACTTTTCTTACTTGCTGTCATTTTTGGAAATAGTGCTAGAACTTAGAAGCTGTCTCTTGGAACTAAGCACGGTTTATCCTGCAATTCTCTGGCACAGTAATCACAGCTTATCTGCTCTTTAATCACGCGTGCATACGTATCTGTGTGTCTTTTTTTGTACTGCTTCTGTGTTGTCAGATCATATGCTGGTCTCTCACCTCTTCTAGTTGGAAAAACAAGTCTAATATCTCTTTGGTGTTCTGTGTGGTAAGGACTGACCTCGGAAGTTACTTAACTTCTTTAACTCTCTTCATTGATCACTCCCTGAGTAACCTGGGTGACCTACTTTCTCACTCAAAGTACTTTTTTCTGGTACATCATCTTATCTTCTCTATCTGCTGTTCATATTCCAAATTCCACTAAGTTCAATATGAAGTTTTAATTTGTCATAGTGCAGAAATTTCTAACTTTTTGAGTATTCATCTTAAGGCCTTAAATTGGATTTTTGGAGCCTGTCCTCATCTTGTAGAGTAGCACTAAAATACAAATTCTTGTACTGTTAACACTAATCTGTTGGTGGGGTAGCTAAAAAGTGATCTTTTATTGTATTGTATTCACATTGTATTGTGACTGATTCAAATATTATTTCAGTACTACCATATGCATTGGAATAGATTTCTTTGGAAAGTAATGGTATGAGGAAACTGTCAATGGGACAGTGGTTTTCCTTACCTCCTCTGTCAGCATGGCCCATCTCCTCTTTCTCCAGTGTGACATTGCTCCAAGGGACAGGTGCCACTCCAGGCATTGTGGTATGTTCATAGCAACAGCACAGTAGGTACTGGTGCTTTGTACTCCTGACAGTCCCTCTACTGCTGGTTTTCTTTAGCATTGGTACTGGAGTTCTTAAAGTTTTGGGCTGAAAAGGCAAATAATGAAGTTCCTTTTCTTTCTCCTAGACATGCACCATCTTCTTGAAGGTTACTATAAGGCAGTATGTTGGTAGGTGGAAACAGGTAGTTAAATCACGGCAAAACTCACATAGGCTAGTACTGAAAGGCTGCAAAACCCAATCGCATTTCTGACACGGGTCAATAGGAAAAAAATTGCAGCACAGAGTTAGCTTATGGAGGCGTTCTCCTTTTTGCTGAATTTCATTTAGCATATCCCTTTCGTCCAGTTTAAATGTTTTGTTCGTCAGCATCGCGTATGCAAAATAACAAATGAGGCTGTAAAAATACAAAGAGGAGTAATTATGCCACTGGCTGGTAGCAGTTTGTTATCCAGAAAAAAAAGAAAATTCTGTGAAGGTAAAAGGAATTGGCTGTGGCTCTACTGTCTCTTGTTTGAAGTATCATAGCTACTGTGTTATTGCATGTTTTTGCACTTCTTTTTGCAGTAGTGATACTTTACTTTGTAGCTGGAATTTTATATACGTAAAATAATGTATTTTTCCAGCAGATGAGTGAAAGTGCTTCAGGCAACAGTGATGACTGCAATAGTGAGGAGGATGTGAAGAGTAATAAGCGAGTAATGAGCAGGGAAAGTGCCATAAAAGCCAAAAGAAGAAGAGTGTTGGATTCTGACAGTGATCATGATGGCTCTGACGTAGAATTCAAGCCTGATGTGAAAGAAGCTGCAAGCAGCGAGGAAGCGAGTAGTGGGGTGGATGAAAACGAATCTACTGACACGGAGACAGATGCAGAGAGCATTGCAGAAAGTCCCATAAAAGTCCCTTGCAAGCGAAAGAGAAGAGAGATAAACAAGCCTGCTAAAAGGAGTAGCTTAGAAAATGAATGTTCTGAAACACCCAAAAGAACAGCAACAGTTTCTTTAGAAGCCAAGTCTAAGCTGACATCATTTGCAGCACCTGAAAGTTTCGAATCTCAGGCGAATGCTTGCAGTGGAGGCATTGGTGGCTTTGCAGTATGGGAACATGAAAAGCTCGATTGGCTGCAGGAAGGGAAAAAGAAAGATGCGCACAGGAAACGGCAGGGTGATCCTGATTATGACCCGTGTACTCTGTATGTACCTGAGGACTATCTCAACAAGTGTACGCCAGGAATGCGGAGGTGGTGGCAGCTGAAAAGTCAAAATTTTGATGCTGTGATCTTCTATAAAGTTGGAAAATTCTATGAGTTGTATCATATGGATGCAGTCACTGGTGTAAATGAGTTGGGCCTGATCTTTATGAAAGGTACTTGGGCCCATTCGGGTTTTCCAGAAACTGCATTTGGCAGATTCTCTGATGTTCTAGTGCAGAAAGGCTACAAGGTAGCCCGTGTGGAGCAAACAGAAACACCTGAAATGATGGAAACACGCTGCAAGTCAATGGCCCACCCAACAAAATTTGACAGGGTTGTACGGCGAGAAATATGCAGAATTATCACCAAAGGAACACAGACTTACAGCGTTCTGGACTGTGATCCCTCTGAGAACCATAACAAATACCTTCTATGCGTTAAGGAAAAAGAAGACTCCTCTGGACAGCGTGTTTATGGGGTCTGCTTTGTTGACACTTCGGTGGGGAAGTTTTATGTAGGCCAGTTCTCAGACGACCGGCACTGTTCGAGGTTTAGGACTCTGGTAGCGCATTACACTCCTGTGCAGGTACTGTATGAGAAGGGGAACCTGTCTGTGGACACACAGAAGATACTGAAGGGCTCACTTGTTTCTTGCCTTCAGGAAGGGCTGGTCTCTGGCTCCCAGTTCTGGAATGCATCTAAAACACTAAAAGTCCTTCTTGAAGAAGGATATTTCAAGGAGCAACAGAACTCTGAAAATGGATGTTTTCTGCCCTCTGTAATCAAATCTCTGACTTCAGAGAGTGACTCGCTGGGGTTAACTCCAGGTGAAAACAGCGAGTTAGCTTTGTCGGCTCTTGGGGGATGTGTCTTCTATCTCAAAAAATGTCTGATTGATCAGGAGCTGTTATCGCTGGCAAACTTTGAGGAGTATATCCCTGTGGATACTGACATTGCGAAAGCTATGAATTCAAGTAGTTTCTTTGCCAAAACTGACCAGCGGATGGTGCTGGATGGAGTCACCCTGATGAACTTGGAAGTCCTGCAGAATGGAACCAATGGAACCACAGAAGGTACATTGTTGGAAAGGATTGATTCTTGTTGTACGCCATTTGGGAAGCGACTCCTGAAACAGTGGCTCTGCGCTCCACTTTGCAATCCCAAATCCATCAATGACCGTTTAGATGCTGTTGAGGACCTTTTGGCGGTGCCAGATAAAACATCTGAAGTTAGTGAGCACCTGAAGAGACTTCCTGACCTTGAAAGGCTGCTCAGCAAAATCCACAGTATTGGCTCACCGCTTAAAAGTCAGAACCATCCTGACAGCAGGGCCATCTTTTATGAAGAAATCAAATACAGCAAAAAAAAGATTGCTGACTTTTTGTCTGCGCTGGAGGGGTTTAAAGTAATGAATGAAATTGTCGATGTCATGGAAGAAATTGCCAGTGACTTCAAATCTAAAGTCCTTAAGCAGCTAGTCACCCGCAAAGCCAAAAACCCGAATGGCCACTTCCCAGACTTGAGTGCAGAGCTTAAAAGATGGGACACTGCTTTTGATCATAACCAGGCTCGAAAGACAGGAGTGATTACTCCAAAGGCGGGCTTTGACCCCGATTACGATAAAGCACTACAAGATATTAAAGCTGTTGAGGAAGATCTTCACAAGTACCTGGATAAGCAACGCAAACTGCTTGGATTCAAATCCATGCTGTACTGGGGGGCAGGCAAAAACCGATACCAAATGGAAATACCGGAAAGTGCAATATCACGTAATTTGCCTGAGGAATATGAGTTGAAGTCAAGCAGGAAGGGATACAAGCGTTACTGGACCAAGGAGATTGAGAAGATGCTGGCTGCAATGGTTAATGCTGAAGAGCGCAGAGATGCAGCACTAAAAGACTGTATGAGGCGTTTGTTTTACAACTTTGATAAAAATAGCAAAGACTGGCAGACAGCTGTGGAATGCATTGCTGTGCTAGGTAAGATGTTTTCTTCATCCTGACATAGAGTAAAATTACTCTCATACAGTAAATGATGAAATTGGATCTGAGTAAGCAAAAAAAGCTTGTTGCCAGCTCTTAAATTTATAGTTTAAAAACTCTGATTGTGGTTACAGCGTTGATAACTTAACAGTGATCACCTCTTTCCTTCCTGTCAGTAAAGGGCAGAACAGTTGCTGGGTCTTGATGTTTGCAAGCTCTTTCTTCATTCCTGTTGCCTGATCGTAGGTGTGCAGCTGAGTTCAGCGTAGCTTGGTGGGTCTCTCACTGCTTCTAGGATTCTCATTGTACAGATTAGTAGCTGCTTATTAAATGAAGGCAGTGATACAGATGGAGGTATGAAAATCTAACCTGCTAGTCATCTCCTTTCCATCTGAGCAGGCTGCTTTCTCAGCAGCCTTTAAAAATAATAATGGTCATTGTCACTGCCTTGAAGAAGGTAGTCTAGTAGGGAGACTTCCCCAAATCTTCCTTTTCTAGGGTAGAACAGTCTCTTGTATTCCCTTCTCAGGACTGGTGTACCTTTGTACTGTGAATTTTCTGCTAGCATGCGGCACTCTGGGATGTCTTTGTTCCAGGGAAAAATGAAAGCACTGGGGCAGAAGAGGGAGGACAGGCAGGCAGTGAGCGTTGTCTAGGAACAGGTTCTCTGAGTGGGCTGGGAGAGCTGGGAAGCAGTCACAGTAGCTACACCACAGTACCAGGGCTCAGCTTGAGAGGAGGACAGCTTTCAGGCTCAGCTGTAATACCCATACATAGTCTCTAAAAATCACGTAACGTGGCCTCATTTTGTAGGTAATCAGCTTTTAGAACCTTAGAGCTAGGCTAATTGAGGGGGGTTGTGCTGCTGCTTTCTGCTAGGCCAAGAGAATTTTAATAATTATATAAATATATTTTGGCAACTCTTAAGCAGTATTATGATTCTTAACAAAGTACTTCACTGTCACAGAAGCTGATTTCCTCTTTACTTAGCTTGTTCCAAATTAAAAACCAATGTCAGAAAATAATATTTTATACATGTACATTAAAAAATAGCTTTTGAAGTGAAATGATGTGGATTGTAAAGACTTCTAAACTAAAAACTAGCAGGGAGGATTTTTAATCTGACATCAGTAGAAATCTGGAGGAAAGACATTGTGAATTTCCCCACCTTTTACTTGTTCTTCTGGAGTACTTCTTGGGTGTTTTCCTTAACAGGAAAATGGAATGGAAATGGAAAATTATGTTACCAAGATGCTATTCAATGAGTAAATGCATTCCAGTGAATGAATAAAGAAAGGTGAAAGCGCGACTTACTGGAATTTCTCTTAATCTTATAGATGTCTTGATGTCCCTTGCTAACTACAGTCAAGATGGTGATGGACCACTGTGCCGACCTGTAATTCTACTGCCTGTGGATAGTGCTCCTCCCTTCCTGGAACTTAAAAATTCACGCCATCCGTGCATTACAAAAACTTTCTTTGGGGATGATTTCATTCCCAACAACATCGTGATAGGCAGCAAGGACGAAGATAGCAGTAGTGAAGCTTCCTGTGTGTTAGTAACTGGCCCGAATATGGGTGGCAAATCTACGCTCATGAGACAGGTGATTGACTGTGTACAGGTTTATTACATAGTCTATGTAAGAGCGAATGTTCCAGAGTACCTCTTGTGTTTTGCCTAAAGGAATTACATGACTTGACTGTTTATCAATGTCAAGGGAGGTCCCAGCAGGGGTCTTTAGGGCGTGCAGCACAGTACAGCAATTACACTGTAAAGACAAAAATAGAATCTGGTAGAAAATGCCCGTGTTTAGATTGTAGATTTTCTAAGTTTTATTTCTCTGATGAGAGATGGTTGGGGAAAAAAGTGATAGAGCATCTTTATAAAAAGATATCAAGTGGCCTTATCGAGGACTTGGCATCAGCTGGCAAAAAATGCTTTCGCAGGTTGAACCAGATGAAAATAGAGATCAGCGGCAACTGGGAAAGCAACAGGGAGTTTGCTTTAGAAATGCTGCTTTCAGAGTAGTTTAATCCTACTTGAGATTATGGTGCTGCAGCTGTTAAAGCAGTAGGAAGCTTTCTGTACTCTAGTCTTTGTTTTAGGGGAAATACAGTTTCATTCCCCTCGTTCTCTGTGCGGAACTGAAGCTCCAAGCGCATAGCAAAAATTTGAATGTTTTAATGTTTGTTCTGCAGGCCGGTCTCCTGGTTATAATGGCTCAGCTGGGATGCTATGTACCTGCTGAAGTCTGCAGGCTCACACCGATTGACAGGGTGTTTACGAGACTTGGCGCGTCAGACAGAATTATGTCAGGTAAGTGTCTGAAATCCAGCTGCCCAAAGTGCTTTTGCTGCTGAGTGAGTTTCTTTGGCTTTGAGCGCTGAGTTGCAAAGGGGCAGTCTGTTGATTTTGCAGGGGGAGCTGGGCAACTGACTACAGGATTGTAGTTAGGCTTGATTTGTTCGATCTGCTTGTCCTGTGATTTTTGACAGACACGTAGGACCACTTTTTAGTGTATTTTAATATTAAAAGCCTGCCTTCCAGCTGGATGCAAGTCTGAGGAATACCTTTTTGGATATTGTACAGTTGATCGTGTTCTACTGGCATAGGTATCTTTTTCTAAGTGTTCTGGAATGGTGCAGTGATGCTCAGGCAGCTGTTGTAGAGGAGTTGGTTTTGTACCTTCTCGCAAGGACTGGAGGTCCCTTGTTCCAGTCGGAATGCCTGCCTTCCGTGTGAAACCCAATTTCTTCAGCAATGAAGAGAGAGGCAGGCTTCCTTCTTGAAAACAGTAGTTGACAATTCTTGAGAGCATTTTGTTTTTTCCATGGAGAGGAAGACAGAAGGGGCGGATGACACAACAACTGGAATGGGAAAGTCTGTCTCTGGTGGTAGGCAAAGTGTCACAGGACTAGGAAGACAAAAGTATTTTTTGTGGTAATAAGAGTAATATCGCAACTCATTTAAGGAGGGCGCAGATTTTTCTGTGATCTTTGTGCTGAAAAATGTGGGTCAGTGAATATGAAAGGAGATAAGCCTACTGAGCTTGTTGCACATAAGGAATTTGGAAATGAATCATTCTGAGTCCTTAATTAAAAAAAAAAATATTTATACTTCCCCAAATCAAGGCTTTTCTTTGCAGCTAGAGAATTTTATTGAGGCTTTTTTTCGCCCAGCTATTTTCCATTTTGTTTAATTTCAGTACAAAAAGAAATCTTAAGAATAGAAGAATACTTAAGTGCTTATGGTAGAAATTAAACACTGCCCTCCCTAGACCACCTCTCTATTGCAGAAAAATGTAGCATTTTCAACTTTTTTTTCCTATTAACTGAGAGCTATTCTTTTCCAAATACGTGCACAAATGTATTAACACGTCACATCACATGGATGAATGCCGCAAGGCAGAACTAGCTTTGAAATCCGTTCTTGATGCATTACTTTTCATGCTGTGTAGCGCAGCAAAAGCTGTTCCCTGGCAGTCATTTTGTAATGGAAATCAAGAGGACTTCTACAAAGTAACTTTTAAGTAATACAGTTTTAAAATTGCCTATGTAATTTTAGGGGGTTATTTTCTAAAGCGAATAAACTGTTATTCCTAAACATTGTCAAAAACATTTTCCATCCTGGAAATTTCTTTAAATAAATGCAGAAAATCAGGATTGCTGAACACTGCTTCATAATTCATGTTGATAAACTTACATTAGAGCACAGCAGTGCTCATGCAGCACAAGTACAGGAAGTAAATATGTGCCTGCTCTGGAATTACATTGATTGCTGTTGTGGGTGATTATTTGCAATGAACCCTACAAAGAACTAGTAAATTGGGACTTAAAATGTGGATTTATTGTGTGCAAGGCTCTGAATAATTGTGTATGCACTTCCGCTTGTAGTCTGCTAAAAAAACAATTTCAGGTCTAAATTTTGGGCCTGGTATGATCTGGGTTGCTGGAACTCCTGTAAGATGTTCAGTCCCTAGCTGCAGGATATTTCTTTTGTCGCACTTCACTCAAGTAGAATACCTATGAGTACAGCCTTAATCATCTGAATTCAAATTCATTACCTTCTGATGTCAACAACCAAACCAATTCGTCTAGTCTCTTAGGCTTGTAAGATGTTCTGCTTGCCTTTTCACACTGAAAAGCCACACTCCTTAGGCCTTGTGCAGTTAAGAGCAAGAAGGGGCAAAAGAATCTCCCCATCTTGTGTCCTTTGTGTCCAGCTGATACAGTTGACCAGTGCCATTAAAAGGAGACAGATAAGGTAGCCTAAAACTTATTTACTCAATTCATTGTACTTGTGCCCATGCCTGTACTCTAAAGGAACCAAAACCTGCTTTTTCTGGCAAATGGAGACCTACCATTTTTCATGCTGAAAAAACCACCACTTTATTTTTGTTCATCTTCAGTTTGCTGTCAAGTTTCATTTTAGCTTGACCAAGACTCTAGCAAAGATTAAATGGGGGGTTTAGTTGTGGGTTTTTTCAGATCTTTGACTGCTTCATGGCTTTTTTTTTTTGTCATTTCTTTTATTTAAAGGTGAAAGTACCTTCTTTGTTGAACTGAGTGAGACTTCCAGCATTCTCCAGCATGCAACAGAACATTCCCTTGTTCTTGTGGATGAACTGGGTAAATAAGTCTGTTTTGTAATACATGGAAATTAAATCTAAGAATAAAGACTGTCTGAATGGCAACCAAGTACACAGGGGCAGTTTTATCATAATATTGCTCCAAATGTTTAACCAGTCAGTATCTGTATAATTTTCTTTAAACCATGTATTTCTTAAGTGCCCTGGGAACTCATACACCACCTCCTACCCCCTGTCATTGTTAGCGCCTCTAGCTGAGTTTTCCTGCTTTCCCTTGCATAATACTTGCAGCAAACCTTGAGCAAGCCTCACAGGGAGCAGAAATGTCTTTTTCTGCTGTGCAGAAGAGAGGGTGACTGTTACTGGGCAAACACTTGGGTCGCTTCACCCTGATGCAAGGTGGCTCCCACTACTCGCTGCTGTTGGCCAATCTTCCACACAGCGAGGAGGGAGAAAACCCAACACCACAAATTGATACATGGCAAACGACGCATTGCCTTTATCTCTGCTTTTCCCTTTCTCCTCCAGGCAGAGGCACGGCTACTTTTGACGGAACAGCGATAGCGAGTGCAGTGGTGAAAGAACTTGCAGAGAAAATCAAGTGTCGGACTCTCTTCTCTACACACTACCATTCACTGGTAGAGGATTACTCGCACAATGCGGCTGTGCGGCTTGGTCACATGGTATGTGTGGAAGCATAATGCACGAGTGGGGAGCAGTGTGGTATAGGATGTAGTATAGGAGCGTATCTGGTGCTGTGCATGCTTTTCTGCATTCTTCTGCCTGGAGTTGGAGACATCCCGAGAAAAGGATGTTGATGTCTTGTGCATTTATTAGCCTGTAAGTATCACCTAGCTGACGTGTAACTCACTCTTTCTAGGCATGTATGGTTGAAAACGAGAGTGAAGATCCAAGCCAGGAAACAATTACATTCCTGTATAAGTTCATTGAAGGAGCATGTCCAAAGAGCTATGGCTTCAATGCAGCAAGGCTTGCTAACATTCCAGAGGAAGTTATTCAGAAAGGGCACAGAAAAGCAAAAGAATTTGAAAAAACTACCATTTCACTGAGAATATTTAGGTAAGGCCTTGGTTTTCCCTTTTTAAGTTGCCCAGTGCTTAGTAGGCATCAGTTTTAAAATTTGAGCAGTGCCTTTTTAGTTTCACAGTAGAGGGGAAAGTGGAAACTGTTGTGAATATCAGATGTACTTCACACGCAGTGAGGGAGGGAAGTACTAAAGCATGATGACAAGATGGCTGATACGATGAGTAATGCAGTATTTTAAGCCTGGGGTCACTGCGCCAGTCTCTAGGGCTGAGTGCTTAATTTGCACAGAGGTGCTGGGCTGGCTGGCAGCTGAGCCGAGCTGCAGGAACGGGTGAGTAAACTCAGTGCTGAGGGTGGCTGTGCAGTGCTGAGGAGCAGGGACCTTGCAGTGGTACTGGAGTCCCCAGGTAGCTGCTGCTGGCAGCCTTCATGCCAGACATGAAATGGCATCCATGCCTTGTAAAGCTGCCCCAGCAAGAGGAAGCTTGGGCCCTGCCCCAGGGTGTTGGTGTTCGGCACAGCTGACTCTGTTGTCTCCCTTAGGTATCTGTGCCGCATGGTGGATGGAGCAGCACACGATGCAAACGCTGTTCAGAAACTTACCGCAATGATTGATCACCTTTAAGCCCACAAGTGGTTTTGCACTGGCAGTTTCTGAAAAAGGTGGTATCGGACAACGTTATGATCTAATAAACTTTATTTTTTAAAAATGACCATTTTTCCATTGTCTTTCCTAGGAAATTAAACCCTTTAATTCTTACCTACCCTCTACATAATGGTTATTGAGTACTCCACAATATATTAAGTCTAGATGTTATGGTACATGCATACACTTTCAGGCTGTTGATTACCCACTGTCACCAATACACATAAATGGAAAAAAGCTATGAAACTGTATAGGGCTGTATATATACTTGTCTCAGCTTCATTAGAGCAGGAAATTGCTGTGATTTCCAGCAGGTTATGTAAGTAATGTCCAGACTGTTCAAAAAAAACTATGAACAGAGTAAAGTACAAGACTGTTTTGAGGAGACTTTCTACTGTGTACTTTAAAACATAGTAAAATTTCATTCACAAAACTTAGTTACATGGGTACTTTGTTTTATAGTGCATTATAGTCTAGGAAGTCTCATTAAAACACTCGCTTTTTTTTGTTAGGGTGGTTTGAGTACAGACTATTGCTGGGGCAGGGAAGGAGATTATTCTAACTTCAGAGGACACCAGAAAAATTGCTGGATATAATTTAAGATTAGTGTTTTCTCTTTCATAGAAAGAACGTACATACTGGGACATGAGTACAGTTACAGCAAGTCTAGGTGTGCTAACGAAACAGGACACATTCAAGTACAATAAGATTTTTTTGCTTGAAATTAGAAACAAACTACATGAGATTAAAGCATTAAAATCATATTTCTCAATCTGAATAAATGTTAAAAAATCAAAAGAAATGCAGAAGTGCTAGCTCACATTTTTTACCATGTTACAAAAGCAATTGGTACCCATGTCCATAAAGGCAGCAACAAAGAATGCTGCTTGTCTACAGAATAGTACTACTGCAAATTGGACTGCGTTTCAATGCTACTTGTAAAAACACCAGCTTTCAGAAGTTGGTATCTGTACAAAATTGCAGCTTATTTTTCTTCACTTCTGTCCCTTCAAAGTCTTTGTTTACACAGTAATGCTAAAACGCCCAGTTCTGTTATCCTGAGTCAACATATTGCCACTTTCTTTTTTGGTAGGTTGAGCTCCATAGTGTCAACACCTCACACATCCGCTTTAATACAGTCTCTTTCTGCAGAAATGGGCAAGTATAACTTCCTCCAAAAAAAAAGTTTTAATGGTTATGATATTAGAATGGCAGGACTTTCTTTCTGAAAGGAATTCAGTTGTGCTGCAATGTATTAGATTCTATAGGTGGAGCAGAGTCATATAGTGTATCTGTATCATGTGTAGGCTCTCCAGCAAGCGTACAGGGATTAGACAGTGTTCCAGCACCACAGTCACAGAAAAACCTAGGGGGAGAGAGAGAGCTTTAGTTCCTGCTTCACTCGCATTGTCAAAATAGCTCGCCCCCCCTCCCTTGAAACATACCTATCGTGTCTAATGAATTCTACATCATGTCCTTGATGGCACTTCTTAATGCAGTTCACGCATATGGCATTACGGTCTGTGGTGTTGCAGGTGTGACACCTGAAGTAAAACACATCACTTTAGGCATGAATCAAAACCCCAGGAGCTGAGAAAAGGGTGGGGGCAGAACAGCACTAAAGGATGGGCATGCACAGGACTGTAAAACCCCAGCGTTTCACATGAACTTGGGTTTCATGGCATTCTTTTGGTTGCCTGTTCCGAAAAAGCAGTTCTGCTGTGTAATCCCTGAGGCTCAGGGTCACAGCAGCAATGCATTTTCCTCAAACCCACTTAAGACAACGGGGACTTGTTTAATCCTCCTCCGTGGCAGTTGAGGAAGAGCACACATCTGCGTGTTAACAGACAATGTGGCAGCTGGTTTAGGGGTCTGGCCAGAAGAGAAACCGTGCTTGTTTGAAAACCTTACAGTAGGTGATGGAAAAGAACCCGTTACCTGTAGAAGTCATGCATCGGATAGCTGGTGTAACTGGATATCTTGTATAAACACTGGCCTCTACTGACAGCTTTTTCTATGGCATCTTGATTGTTCATTATTTTGTTATCTGTTGGGGGGGAAAAAGGAACTAATCACACATGGATCAAGGACTTTTTTTTTCTTGAGGTGTTAAAGCAGAGCCCCGCCTGTTCATTGCTAAACCTATTAGGAACAGTTAGTTCTTTGCCTGCATTTTAGTTTTGGCATTTAAGCATATCAAATCCTCAATGCTAGGTTACAAGGCAGATGCCCAGACCAGACAGACTGTTCCTCTTTACACACAATGCATAAAATACCTGATAAACCTTCATTTAAATACTCTTTGTGAACTGGTTTGTGAATAAATGGTTAGGGAAACAAGCCTTCCTGTTTGGCTTAAGTTTTCTGTTGAGACGCCCAAACCCCAGATGTTTGAAAGCCTCTCACCTACCATAAGGACTTTTACACAGCCCTTAGAAAGCAGAAAACCATGGCTCTTCCTCTAGGGGAGTTTAAGGCACTTTCCAACAAAACAGAAGCGGGAATTAGGTCTGACCACGTCCAACATTTAAAAGATGTGTCCCAGGCAGAGCGAATTTGGTAAGCCTCTGTGTTATTCAGCTACTAGATCCTCTGCCACGTCCCAAAGTGCACCTCAAACTAGTTTTGTCCACCCCCAGTAGCATCACAGCACTGGGATGCAGTCAGTGAGCCCAGGAGCTGTGAAGCAGGGAGCCAGAGCTTGTGTTTCAAGTGTTGTAAAGAACATAGAGGGAAAGGCCCAGCAAGTACAGCCAAGCAGGTCAAAAATACTGCAAACTGAACCTTTTTCTTCTAGAATAACCTCCTGGAGCCAACTGGCATTCAAACCATCCCTCCAGTCTCCTCCAAGAGGACCTTCTCTCTCATGCACACTTCCACTATACATGGGAATTTTATGTATGTGAACTGTTCCCTATTTTCTGAAAAAAAAGTGATTTGGGATTGTGAAAATTCATGCTTTTAGATCCTAAAAGCCAAGTGAGGCACGTTTCAGGTATGTGACAAAAGACTTTCCATCATACTAACGTGGAATTGGAATTTGAGATGGGCCAAAGACCCATAACTGGTTCAGAAACAATTTTGAGACAGAAGAGCTAATGACAGAGTTTTAATATGATAGGAAAACCTTAAGTTACCTTTGAAAGTGTCTGGCTGTCTAAAAAACTAAGATAGCTTGGCTTATTACCTTCAGCTGAAACTCTGAGTTACAACTCAGCTTAAGGTGATGCCAAATCCGAACCAAAAATGGAAAAAAAATAATGGTACGACAAACCCAAAACCCAGCATCAAAAAAAGTAAACTGAACAAATGCAACCACTGCGAGGGCTCAGGCTCACCTTTCATCGTGACGTTGACACCAGACGCTAGAAATAAGCCTCCAAAGCGGTTGTTGAAAATCTGATTGCCTTCTAATGTTGCAGTTGCATGATTTGTTATTTCAATACCTTTATTGGGTCATGGGAACAAAGAAGAGAAAAGGAAGTGGGAAAGTTAAATCCTTAGTGATTGTGCATTGTGCCTCGCTCATGATCTACAGTTTGTTCATTTTTTTTAAACCATCATAAACTCAGAGGAAAAAAAGGAAAATGACATAGCTAGAAATTGCACTGTAATTTGCCAGGAAAACTGAGGTTCAAATGCTTCTGTTGAATCCTTTCAAAGAGCTGCAGCTGGCATGTGTGGTTTCTGGTAGTAACAGTACACTACTAGTTTATCTGGTAATAAAATGGAACTATGATTGTGTATTTTCAAGTGGGATATGATTTTTGGGTGCTTAAAGTCATCATCTTCACATATACTTGAAAGTTCTTGTGCACATACCTTACCCTTTTTAAAATACCTTTTTTTTTAAAAAGTTCTCAAGATGGGCACCTAAAATTAGTTTCTTTAAATCTTAGCTTTTATCAGTAACCCATGTCTTCCAAGTCATTTGTCCAGGACTGCTCTTGACAGCAACCTATCCTTCCCCCCCACCACACTGAAACAACACCTTTAGAGGCTCTTCTCAGAAAACTTGCTTCTTCTGAAAGAAAGATGGGAGAAAACTCAAGAATGCAGTTTTAGTTGAAATGGAATGGAATGCAAGACGTAGGGAGCTGTGATCATTAAACCGTAAATTGTACAAAAATCACTATGAAACATTCTTCATCTCTTTTGGAGTAAGAAATTGCTCATCTAATAACTTTTCAAGTTTGTGGAATAAGGAAGTTGAACTTGGGATGCAGTTCAAATCTCTAAAATGTATATTCACCCTGTTTCCTAGGTTTTAAAGCAGTGATAAAATATTCAAATCAGCATCCAGCAGATCAACTGTAGATATGCCCTAGACAACTTTATCAATTACTTCTAAAATAAAATAATGGAAAAGTATTTCACAGAAAAATGAGGACGCAGAATATGTGTTGTTTCTCAACATGCTAGTAATGCCAGAGCCTGCTGTAAAGATACTCTGGCTACAATTCTGAGTTCTCAAACGATTTCTACAATACATCAAAGGATATCCCAATCTCTGTTAAAATGTGGGGGTAAAGAAACATAGGTTAGCTTTGTGAAGAACTTACTCTGAGGTCTAATACTTCAAAATTTGATTTAAACAACACAAACCTGCAGCAAATCCATCAAATATTCGATTCTTCCTTAGCACAGGGTGGCTATTGGTGCTGATAAGAACACCGGCTTGAGCGTTCCTGAAGATATCATTCTCTTCCAGAAGCCCTATGACAGACCAACAAACATGACGGCTGAGCTTTAGCATTTCCTTACCTGTAACCATTCTGCGAAATATTTTCAAGAGTTCTCATGTGTCACCATCCTTCTAATTCCTTTAACTTGGGAAACACTCGCCAATAGCGCTGAAGTTAGTGATACCAGTTTAAAGTAATTCTTCATGTATAAACATGTAAGTGCATTTTTTCAGTATACAGAAGAGAATTTGGGATCGTATGCACCATTACAGAAAACCCCGTTTTATTTTTGAGGAAACACTAAAGCCTTTTGACTTGCCAATTTTTTTTTTTTTTTTCCAATTTTTCTAACATCCTTCTGTTCTTGCCTTCTGAAACAAGCAGCCTGCCACAGCAAAGCTTAACTTGTGTTTTTCTTACTGCAGGACAGGATTACTTTAAAATACTTAAAGCTCATTTACAGCAAGTGATTACCTACAAAATATCAGAAGCTGATACCAGGACACACAACAGTCAGCGGATTTCAGTGGAGGACCGCTTCTAAATGTAAAAATATGCAAGAGATTCCTTAAAGATCTGTCTTTTTTGCCCCCTAACTCTTTGACACTGGCAGAACCTGAACTGTTCCGATGCATGGTTTTGGCTACATGACTTGAATTCAATACTGCCTTTCAGTCAAATGGCAAAGCTTACAAAAGCAGATGGGATAAAACGACTGTCCTAGGCAGCAATCTAACAGTCGTCTTGGATGAGATTAATTACCTCTCTGCCTCCCACAGATTTCAGTATTACTGATGTAATTAGGGCTAAAAAGCATCAGTGTATGTTCATTATAACTATTTTATTACTTCAGAAGATGAGAGCTAGGTTTCTAAAGAGCACTTTAAAAAGGACACTGCTTAATCTGAAATTAAACTCTTATCCAGAATATTCAGTATATGCCAGTAAGGGAAAAAACCTACCTCTTCCTCCATTAAATATACAGATGCCTCCATCTCTTCCATCATGGATTTTATTTCTTCTTAGTGTAGGATTACTGTCTGTTTTAATCCATACACCAGCCATTGCATTGTCAAAAATTTCATTGTCTTCTATAAATCCAAGCCCTAATATTGAAGGAAGGGTGGAGAAAATAAAATCAAAAAGGATAATAAATGGGAAGAGAGAATATTGCAGAACATAAACAATTCTAGATAAATGTGAAGAATAAACCTACCAGAATTATAGACAAGAATACCACCATTCTGACCACCCCAGATCTTGTTGCGTCTAATTTTGGGGTTGCTTCCAGTTCTAGAGAGAAACGTAAGCAAAGTAGTAATTTAAAACAGTTTATTATCTCCCAAGGCCAAATGTTTAAAACGCCTCTACAGAAATGCCCCACAGATCTCACTGCTTAAAAGAAAAATCTTACTAAAACATGGTTATTTCCAAACATGCAAACGTGTTTTATAGCTTTACAGACTTCAAGGGCCACGCGTTCTAGTCAATATCCAGGCTGTATTAGTAAAAACTTTCTTGTCTTTAAGTTGAAGCAGAGGATATTCAGACACATTGGATTTTTAAAAAGTTATTTTTAGAAACAAAATGACAAGAACAGTTAAAGACACAAAAGAGAATAAAACAAGCTAGGTCTGTTTTGACATAAAATCAGAATACATTTTACCTTATCTGAACCCCTGAGTACATGTGATTATAGATGTCATTGTCTTCTAACACGCCATGTCCATTGTCATAAAAATAAACTCCAACCTAACACATGGAGAATTAAATTATTAGTTCCAAAGCAATGAAGTATAAAAACACAGAAGAACTTTCTTCTCTGTGGCTCCCTTGTAACCCCAAAGCAAAACTCACCTGTTTCCCACTGTGTATTCTGTTTCTCCTCAAGACTGGAGTGCTCCCTGTTGTCACCCAGACTCCAGCCAAAGTATTGCTGTAAACTTCATTTTCCTCAATCACACCTTGTCCTTTTTCATGCTGAATACAAGACAATTTAAGAGTTGAGAAAATCTGCTGACTGCCAATACTGTTTTTCTGGCTGTGCCCATCCCTCCCCAACATGGCTTCTTTACTGTAGCAAAGTAATTATTTACTACTTGAGTATGTATTTTCACCTTTTTTTTTTTAAAAAATAACAGTGCATCATGATTTTGAATGTTTGCCATGAAATGAAGAACACTCTGCACGTAAATCACAGAATTTCAAGGCTCTGCAGTTGTATTTGCAAATCTCTGCTAGCTGTTGGTAGAAGAGGTACCTCCCCGATGCCATGCAATCAGATGAAAAATGTGGCACCTGGCACTTAAACCTAAACCCAGTCCTGTCCACCAGACTGATAAAAAATTGCCATGTCTCTTAAGGTAGCTCTCTCTACCATGTGCTTCTGCTTAGAAGTAAAGCAACAGTATTCTTGGTCAGGGTAAACTGTTCCTGTTAGATTTACAGAAGGAACAGACGAAGCTGCACACTTGCAGCATTAGCTGAATCTTAGGTAACTTTCGGCAGAAAGATACACAAATATTTCTCAAAATCTGGTACTGCTTAAGGGAACCTGACAGCTCTTTCAGTTCAATTAGCAGAGCCCTTGCACACGCTGGGAATTGCGCTTTATTCCTCACTTTTACAATACACGACCGTACAGCAATTGCAATGTATATCATCCTGAAGGCAAAAAAAAAAAAAATATTTTCTGAGGTTAGTGGTAAACACATTACACTACAAAAAAGCTGAACAGATTTCTAGTATTTTTTTTTTTAATAATGACAATCTACTGTGAAAGCTAAGCCTTTAAAAAGCTTTTAACCAAGAAATGGTGAGTTTGTCATCTATCCCATTTTAAATTTTTTACTCTGTAATAGAAATAATTTAGTGACATTCATAGGAGTCTTCATCTTTTATATCAGCACCAGCTTCAGCCTATTACAATTAACCTAGTTTATAACGTAAGAAATTCAGTCATTGTAAGTACAATCACACATTTTACATAAAGTACCCTTTGCCAACATTTATACGAACAGAACACGAGTTTGTACGCCTGTTTGTAGGTAATACTTACTACGTAAATTCCACCATGTTGACCATCATGAATCTTGTTGTGTCGAACTATGGGACAGCTGTTTGTTCGAATCTGTATTCCTGCTAATGCGTTACCTGTTAACAAAAATGTTATTTAATACAACTTACATAATCCTTTTTCTCAGAATTCAAGATGCAATAAGCAAATTAGCTTACCATAAATGTCATTTCCTTCAATAAGGCCTCTTCCATCACCAAAGATATAAACACCACCTTGATTCCCATTAAAAATTGCATTGCCCCTAAGAAACAAAAGTGGATACATTATAAAATGTTTATAATACGCTGTATAATACTATACAAGTATGTAGTGTCTAGGACAGTACCATATTCAGATTTAAAATAGAGAATTTAGACCGTCGCTTTGAGAAATACGTACTTCCAAGTACATGCAAATTAAAAATGCAGTTCCAACAGAACACAGACAGCAATTTCATTTTTACATACACAGGAGTATCTACAGTTCATTATAAGTAACTGACATTAAATCGCACTTTTCCTATCCCCATCAAATCCCTTCTTCCAAGTAGTAAAATACCAATGAGGAAAACAATACCTTATTGTTGGGTCACTGTTTGAGGTAATCCAAACGCCTGCAAAATTGTTTGCATAGATTTTGTTCTCTATGAATTGTCCTCTTCCTTTTTCATGAACATAGATTCCTCCAGTCTGGCCGTGATGGATTTCACACCGAACTACTGTAGGATTGGCATATGCTTTCACTTCGAAACCTGCTATCCTGTTTCTGTGTATGTTGCAGCTTTCAAAATAACCCTTAAGACACAAAACATGCAGTTTCCTGTAAAAATCCTTTTTAAAATGAAGGCCATTCCCTGCCCTCCCTCCCCTCTAAATACAATCCTCATGTAAAAGGAAACAGTACCAAAATTGACAATATAAGTACATACTTATATAGCTAATTAAAACAGCTACTGCCACTACGTAATTTTTTTTTTCCCAAAATAAAATACTGTTACAAAGACACTGTGTTTGCATTGCTATTTATTACAACCCATAGAATAGCAAGAAAAAATGGCAACTCTGGATACAGCACCTCAAAAACGACTGAGTATCAGGTTCCCTTAGCAGCTCCTAAGGGTCAGCAGAGGCCGTAAAGCCCACAGGTCCAATGGACACTTGCCACAGGTGCCAAAGGACTGTGCTATGGAGAAGACTACGTACTTGTTTTCAGACCCAGAACCATATATATTTGGTAAGAATATGATTTATTTAGGAAGAAGTGGCCTAAATTTCTTTAAAATAACTGGTCAGAATAAATACACGAGTGTGAGAGATGAGTGATTTTTCCAGGGCTGGATTGGTCTGAGCAGCCAACTGGTAAACTTTTATCTCCCTCCCCTTTTTCTAAAGGGTGTACACCTCCATTTAGACACTGCAATAGTAGTAGTAGGCCTACAGCAAAACTGTATTTAAACAAATACTTTACAACAGCACACCTATTGGGGGGGGGGTGAAACAAAACAAAACCAGTACACCCCCAAAACCAGACATCCTCCTTCTGCTATGCCAGCAAGCACTCATGTAAGCAGCACGATGAACTGGTGCATCTGAAAATTCATCTGTCAAAACGGTGGTTTTCTGCCCATTGATTTCTCTGATTCTAGGTCATTCCAGGGCCATGCAAAGTAACTGTGTCAGTCCTTTCAGAGCATTTTTCCGACACTGTTTTAGAACATTGTGATAGTAAAATTCAACCTGTTCTTTGAGGTGAACTTTAATGGTTACTTATATGCCCATTTTCCCCAACTAAAAGAACAGAAACCAAACAACTGAAAGAAAGGAAGCATCTCTTGTTGGAGATGGTAGGCAATCACCCAGTGATGTGTTTTAATTTGTGGATGGCTTGGATGCAGGCTCTTGAGAGCTCTAACCCTGACCATCTCCAGCAGGCAGCTGTGGAGGGCAAGACTAAAAAGAGAGCATGTGACATTCAGAGCAGTACACTGCTGCTGACAAGCAACCAAAATTGCACTGTCCCTTAAATCCAAGGGCACAGAGTTGAAAGATAATGTGAACCAATCTTAGCTCTTTCTTTTATCCTAGATGTCTGTCTGTGCTCTGCAAAGCCATCTATAGTATAAACAACCTATGTGTTTATAGTTTATGCAGCTATAGTTTTAGCAGTATCGGTCTTCATCATGCAAAAGATTACCTGTTTAATGAATTGGTAACACATACATTAGTAAAACATCTGAGCCAAAAGGAAAGGGACCCATCTTTCACTGATCTTTGTCACCCTCATAGGCACCTCATCCAAATATTTGTCCTGTAGTCACTTAAGTCATTTAGTCTCACTAATTGTGAGACTTGTACTTGTGGACTACAAAAAAGCCCAATTCCTCCTACTGCTCAGCGTAACTGGATTCCAGTGTTTGTACTCACATCACCTACTACCATGAGCACCTCAGTCATGGAGTTTCTACCACACAGAAATTACTCAAGTTACTGCCAACCTAAGTAGAAAGCACCATTTCACTGTTGTATTACGTGCTGTGAAATGCTAAGGGACTTAAACATATTTTAATTACAAAAAAGCAGAAATACATACAGTTCAATGAGGAAATCAAGACAGTATGCACTTCTCCCTACTTTGAGGATTGCAGCCAGGAAAGGCACTGCATTCATTAAACATTCTCCGAAAAAGTACTATCAGTGCGCACAGCTTGGCTCCCCAGGTCCTTCTGGGTGACAAAGTCAAACTGAAAAAGCCTACCTTCTGTAAATATTCAGAATCTATTTCTTTCAAGGACTTAGGATTAAATTTCTTCAGAGTGAGTCAAGATGTTTTCAGAGTTCTCAAGGAAGCTACACACTAACAGAGGAATCTAAAGGAGATCTCCTCAGAAACACACCTTCATGCCAACAGGAAGTCTTTGGGGCTTCTTACCCCAAAAGGAACCACTCTTTTTCCTCATTTTCACTTAAAACATAGCCCTCAGAGAAACTTAAGATGACAATTTGGTATGAAATAAAGCTTAATCCTCTTAATGGAATACATAATTTCAATTAAAACATTGCTATACGTGGCCTGGTATCTTTTTAATTACTTCACACATTATCTTCTCTTTGAGTGCCAAATATGTTGCGACTACAGCAACATGATGAAAGAAAAGAGGTATTTCAGATGCACTTCATCACAGCCATTTCAGATGCCATGCTGAAGTTGCAAACAAGTAGAGCCTTTGGTCAGCAATACCTTTGTAAGCTTCAGCAAGCACTGTTATAGTAAGGAAAATGACTATAAGGAAGTTTTGGTACAAATATTTTTAATTCTTGGAAACAAGTCCATATACCATGTAACTTAAACTTGCTTGGGAATGAAAGAGAAGGCGCCTTCACTTCTGCTTGTGTCCCAGTGTATCTACGTAATATGCAACTTCAGAGAAGAACAGAAGAGGTACCTGTACATTAATTGTACTCTGCCCACCACGTCCTAGAATACCGTAACATCACTTGACAGCAGAGTACAAGTGTCGTTTCTTCAAAAAGCAGAAAATGGAACCTTCAAATGATTGCTCTTCTACCTTCTTAAAAAATATAGGGCTGCTGATTCAAAAGAAACTGACAATTTGCTGTAAGCCTCTGTGAAAGAAGTGTTCCTCAGAAGGGGGAGAAGAAGAAAAAAAAAATCTATATCTGAGATTCCTTTATAAGGCTGACTGCTGGGTCAGAAAGTCAAGGTTTTCTGCTAGGTAAGATCCTACAGCATTCAATACTCATAAAGAGAAGCTGCATTAAAAAGTCTGGTCCACCTCAAGCAGAGCCAGCTTAAGCTGATCAGCTGACTTTGAGCTGATGCAGCAAAACCCAGTGTTGAGACCCGCACTTGTGAGACCATGTCTGAACACCACCCGTGTGCATAATTATTGAACTGAATTCAGTCAAACCAACAGAATTGCTGCTTGTCAGAAACACACGCTCTTCTGCAGTCCTGAGCGACCACCTCATTCCCAGACTGCCTATTTCCTACACTGTTCTCTGTTGAAACCAACAACTCCTTTGGCCCAAATTCACCCCTCTAGGGAGAAGGGCTAAACTTATCTCACTCTTTAAGGTGCCCCCAGGCAATCCCTGGTATCTTTTCCAGCCACCACAGCTGCTCCCCCCCTTCAAAAGGCATTGTTGTGCCTTTGAACTATATCTTCCTCAAAGACATCATCTTTTTTTTTTTGTAACTTCTGGATCCCAAGAAAACACATATGGGTTCAGACATTTCCTTCTTGGAAAGTTAACAAGTATTTTCTTAACAAGGAAATTGTGTTTCTAAGTATGGAGTTAAGTGATCTATTATCCATAGGGCCCACAAATACTGTTTGCAAAGCCAAAGCTTACTGCCAGCTTCACATATAACCAGTAACACCATTAGAAACAGTCTGTTCCTTTCTTACCACTTCTAACAGTGAAAGCACTGTATTGCCTCCACCTCAGCTAAGAATGATTTTCTAGTGTGCTGGGTATTTTACTTGTGTTTTGTGATGGTTTCTGGTTATAATTCATCAACTAGCAGTAGACGAACCTGGAGGATGCAGCACCTGGCAGTGCCAGGATTGCTTAATAAGAAAAAGAGGTCCCTGTGATTAATAAGGAAGAAGGAATAAAGAATGCATGTGTGGAAAAAAAATATTACAACCTTACACAAAAATCCCAAGTGTAAGGAGAGTCAAAATACCTTAGCAGTAGCTTTCTGCTTGAAAAATCCTAAATATTAAGAAGTAGCTCTGTATACCAAATTTATTTAAAATACCAGGCAAATCATCAGCTGTGGGCACAAGATGACAGCCACAGCAACAGAAAGTGTGGGCAAGAACACACCACTGCAGCCTGTTAAGATGTGAGCAGAGAAAGTAATCACCAACAGACAAACACCACAGTAATGGTGACGTTGATGTTTCCATACACTACTTAGTGTACAGAAAAAGCTGATGTGATTACAAAAAAGGGTTCCCGAGCAGCTGGACAAGCTCAGAAGAGTTTTTACATCGAGAGTAACTTAGCAATTGAACTTGGATTTTTATTTTTTTTTTGCTTTCTGCATTTTATCTAGTCTAACAAATAATGCTTTGAAAAGCATTAGGGTTAAAATTTGTACCTGATGGGACTTTGTTCACCACTTTTCTTCTCAGAGGAATTTTTCCCCCATATATTTTGAAAAAGGCTTTTTTTCTTTCTGTCTCAAAGACTGCACACAACATTACAGAAACATGGAGGCATTTCATGTTATTGTTTCAACAATACAGGTATTTTTAAAAAAGAAAAAAGAAAATACAAAAAAGAAAAAAGAAGAGATAATTGTGCAAGCTTTAACACTTCCTAAATATTTAATGACACTTGTATTCCCAACAGGGTAGGAAAAAAACCCAGGAGACCAACATAGAAAGAAATGAACTGCTAAAGAGTATCTGACTCTGTATCAACTTAATTAAATAGCAATAGTAAGTGTGACTGATGGCACAAAAAATACGTTTATAAAAAGCTTGCCTCCCAAAGCCTGCAATGGTCTTTATTTGAAAGTTGGTGGATTTTGTAAAAATCGAAATGCAGCATAAAGAAAACCACATTCAAGATGCAAAACAAACCCTTTATTTTTAGTGCATAGGGAAAATTTGCTATTGCAGCAAAAGGCCAACTGAGTTTTTCTGTAGTCTGTATAGAAACTGGCATAAGCTTCGTTTTTATTTTTTTGACTTTATATATACACTTTAAAATTATCTGATTTGTAGGATTTAAAGAACTGAGCTGTCAACTAGCTACAACCACCCAACCAAGACACATGCTACTGTACCTTTCCTCCATCAGAAAGAAAAACAGCTATAGTGCTATGTTTCTCATTTGGGAGCAAGAGAAATGAAGACTGTTATGCCTAGATCTCAGCTTTAAACTATAAAATTATGCTTATTCTTACAGTAAACAGGAACTTCTCTGTTTGCATACAACTACAAAATACAGCTTATGACAAATGTCTGGTAACTTGTCTCAGGCAACTGGCAAAGAGAGGTCACTGTAAGGCGCTGAGGGCTGCCAATGCCATGCTGTATTTTTAATGCCTGCTTGTTAAATGTTTGGCACAAGCACTAAGGCAAATGTCAGAATATTCCCAGTTTAGAAATAAGAGGTTAAGTTTCTGCAAGTATCAAAACACAGAGCAGTCTGAGAGCATGAAACTGAAAAACAAAGCACTCTTGAATCTTTCAGACCCAGCACTCCAGCATAGAAACCCACGGGAAAAGAACATGTAGGGTAGGAATTCAGCACTGGAATGTACTTATCCCACCTCACAGTCACAAGCATTGGAAAAAAAAAAAAATACACACCCAAAAATAACAGAAGGGAAGTGAGAGAAGTGAACACAGAAAATCCATTAATTTATTTAGGTATGTAGGATTTGTATCTGAAAGATACGGTGTCACTTACAGTATGTAAATATTGCCAATGATGTCATTTCATCAACTATCACTAGCATGATACAGAACAGAGGATGTTGCCAAAAGCAGACTTTGAGATGGAAGCAGGAAGGGAAATTGTTCAAAGGAGTTTAGACTAAGAAAGATTTCAATAGTATTTGCAGCTGAGATAAATATTATTCACATGTTCTCTTTAATGTACTAGTGTTTCCTTTAAACAAAAAAGAAAAATTTGTTTCAATTCCATTTCGCTTGTGATATCACACTGATCACAGCATTGGAACAGGCATTCTACCGGTAAGAAAACAGATCAAATACACTTTTATTTAAAATTAATCAAGTTAATTTAGTCTGGCTTTTAATTTTTTTTAATATTTCAATGCTCTTATTTAATATTTATACTTCAGTACTTAAACAAGAAGCAGCTCCTAGCCAGACTTTCCAATTAACCCTCAAGCCTACATACAGACATCTCCCCTCCACAACTTACCAAAGCACTCTTCTTTACCAGCCTCTCTATAGCTGAAATCACTTCACTATGTGTTTTTGAGCCTGTTTAAGTCTTGGAGGGACGTATGGATGCACTGAAGCAGATTAGGAGTGTTTATACAATATGCTAATACAGCTTAAATGAGGCAGTGGCAGTGTCCAATCAATGAGATAATATAAAGCAAAGACATAACATCTTAAGTTTGCCACCACTCTCTGCAAAATAGCCAAACAACTACACCTCTAGAGAATATAAAATGCCAAGAAACCTGTCAGAAGGCTGCTAGAAGCATTCTTCTGGGCTGGTATGATCTTGCCCAATACAGAACAAATATGCTCCTTAGGATGTAACAGAATGGGGAAGAGGCACCTAACAGAGCAGAATCCCACCACGTTTGGCCTTCCACTGCAAGAAGATTTTATGCCACCAGCAAAAATAACAGCACTCCATGACCTGTTTATCTTCCACTGAGACCAGGAAACTGCAAACGAGCTACAACCAGTACTGCATTGCTCATTTGCCCCCACCTCCCCAGCAACTTGGGTGGAAAGGAGAAAGGCATCACTAGTTCTATCCACGGTGGATTTTCTGTTAATACCATTTCCAGACTGCCCACACTCATCAAGAACCCGACCAGATCTGGGTTAGAACTAAAGCAATAGGACAAGTGCTTACAAGGGAAGGAAGATATCCTAACAAAGGGAAAAAAGATCCACAATTTACTGAGTCTAAAAACACCCAGACAGGGACCAAAATATCTGTCTTCAAAAACCAGCTGCTTCTCCTCTTCCTCTTATCCATGATAAAACTACATATTTTTTTTTCTGAAAGCCTGCTACGCTATGTATTAGCTATAATTGCATTAATCATTCATCAAAATTATGGAAATTTATTTCCCCAAATAAATGTCTCATAATGAGTGATTATTATTTTATTCAGTAGGCATCTGAGACCGAGCCAACAGTTCCCCAACACATAACACACAGCATAGAAAATCCTCATATAGAAGTTCAGTAGGAAAGCTAAAGCAATTTACTACCTAATAAACATTTTATTTAGGAATAAGATTACTTTAAAATAGTGGACTATAGTTTCCTTGGAACAAGCTTCAAATTAGTCTAAGTTCAAAATGAGTGTCTACTGTAGTTAGATCGCTGAAATTACTAAACTGGGGGGTGGTGGTGACAGCAAGATGAAATACATGAGGAATACATAAGGAACAGTGGATCCAAAGGTCCGAAGATGAAGTGTCAAAATTAAAATGAGAAAAGAGGCCCAGTCTACACCGAAGTATGTCTGCAAAAGTGTGACTTGGGAATCATCCTTCTCAGCTACTCAAATTCATTACTGTCTAATGCTTGCAAGTATTTTTTACAAGTATTCTTTCTTTCTCAGGGACTAAGATCTACCAACAAAACTACTACTTAGATGATAAAAGACATTTACTTACGAAGAACGACCATGGATGTAACATAGTGGGTCTAATTATGGTCTTCTTGCCAAAGAACATGCCTAGCATATATTTAGCCATAGCTAGGCAAGACATGTTCCTAGCCTTACTACCTGACAAAACATATGGAGGGGAATATGGACTACTATCCCAGAGCACATGAAACGTGCACTGGTTTGGCTGACCTCATTCTTCAGCAGCGTTCTGAAATCAAGTCTGTTACAGCGTGGTTTTTATTACAGCAGCAGCACAGTACCAGAGAAGAGGTTCCCATTTATCTACAGCACCTTCAAAAATGCAACTGCCAAAACAACTGACTATATACTTTATTATTCCCTATTACCAAAGGTATAAGTAATCCATATCCTGCAGTATCCAACGCCTACAGCAAGATTATCAAATTCAGTGGTATCCTTGTGAAGGCAAGAGGCAATCTGAAATCACGTTGATTTTGAACACTTACATTTGATCTGACAGTGAGCAGTATTAACTCCAGCATCCCACATTCAGTTTGACATTTAGTTCACCATGCTCTGATCACATTTTGTACTTTTTATGTGTGTAATCTTCATATAATCATAGAACAGTTTGGGTTGGAAGGGACCTTTAAAGGTCATCTAGTCCAACATCCCTGCAATGAGCAGGGACATCTTCAACTAGATCAGGTTGTCCAGAGCCCCATCCAGCCTGACCTTGAACGTTTCCAGGGATGGGGCATCTACCGCCTCTCTGAGCAACCTGTTCCAGTGTTTCATCACCCTCATAGTAAAAATTTTCTTCCTTATATCCAGTCTATATGTACCCTCTTTTAGTTTAAAATCATTACCCCATGTCCTGTCACTACAGGTGAGGGTGCATTCGATCCCACTGTCTGTGTAACTGATGAAGATATTAAACAGTACTGGTCCCCATACGGACCCCTGAGGGACACCACCTGTCACCAGTCTCCATCCAGACATTGAGCCATTGACCACTAGCCTCTGCATGTGACCATCTAACCAATTCCTCATCCACTGAACAGTCCACCCATCAAATCCATAGCTCTCCAATTTAGAGAAGGATGTTGTGGCGGACTGTGTCAAAGGCCTTATAGAAGTCCAGATAGACAACATCTGTAGCTTTTCCCTTGTCCACTGGTGTAGTCGCTCCATCGTGGAAGGCCATTAAGTTGGTCAGGCAGGACTTGCCTTTGGTGAAGCCATGCTGGCTGTCTCAAATCACCTCCGCCCTCCATGTGCTTTAGCATAGCTTCTAGGAGGATCTGTTCCATGATCTTCCCAGGCACAGAGGTGAGGCTGACAGGTCAGTATTTTGACCCTTTTAAAAAATGGGTGCAATGTTTCCCTTTTTCCAGTCACCAGGGACTTCACCTGATGGCCATGACTTCTCAAATAACATGGAGAATGGTTTGGCGCCTACAACAGGCAATTCCCTCAGGACTCTGGGATGCATCTCATCAGTTCCCACAGACTTCTGTAGGTTCAGGTTCCTCAGGTGGTCGCAAACCTGATGTTCTCTTACAGTGGGAGAGATTTTGCTCCCCCAGTCCCCGTCTTGCAGGCCATCCCCTTGAGACGTGGGGGAAGAGAGGTTGCCAGTGAAGACCAAGGCAAAAAAGTTGATGAGTACCTCAGCCTTCTACTCATCCATTGTTACCAGTTTGCCAGTCTTGCTCATCATGGGCGGTACGCTTTCTTTGACTTTCCTTTTCTGGCTAGCGTATCTGTAGAAGCCCTTGTTATTATTCTTTGCGTCCCTTGACAAGTTCAGCTCCATCCATGCCTTGGCCTTCCTGACCCCATCCCCACACAACCAGGCAGCGTCCCTATACTCTTCCCAGGACGCCTGTCCCTGCTTCCACTACCTGTGCACTTCCTTCTTGCCTTTAGTCTGACCAGCAGGTCTTCACTCAACCACACTGGTCTCTTGTCCTCCTTTCCCAATTTCTTATATCTGGGCATCAAGAACTCTTGCACTCTATGGAAAGCATCTTTAAAGAACTGCCATTTTAAGAGTGACTAGAAGAAAACTGCTAATTTTGCCAGCTGAGTGGGGGGAGTTAAGACTTCATCATTCAATCAGGAAAAACAACTATTTGGCACTGTTTGGAAGACATGCAGAATATTTTGCTAAAACAAATCAGCAAATAATCACCTTTTATTTCAATTGCAAAAATCCATTCTGTTTATTTCAAGGTCTATGCAAACTCATTACTCGCTACTTTACACGTACATGGAAGTTACTACCTTCATCCCACAGAAACAAACATTTTTATGAAAGGAGGACTGAATTCTGGAATGAAATTGTGTTAAAATTCCACAGCTAACTCCATGCTAGAAAAGTCCTCTTCCCAGAGAAGTTGGACATACCTTGTTTCAGAGATTTAACATTAAAATAAGACTAAGTCTCCACAGAGCATTTTAAGTCTTCCAGCACCTTATTAGTTGTTGTTTCAAAGAGAAAAGAATGAAGCTATAGCGTAAACGTAAGCCTACCGTTTACATCCTACTTCAAGAGGTATTTTGTGACCGCAACATAATTCAATGTAACAGGCTGACAATCAACTGCAAAAGCCTTGCTTAAACCTCTTTCAGCTAAAATCGTCTTTAAAGTAAAGTTGCCCACTGAAGGTAAGAGAAGAAGAGTAGGCATATTTTAAAGTATCTGTTTACATGTAAAAGCATGTTTTTTTAAACATTTCTTCAATGACGGACAAAATTTGAAGACATTAGCTACGCAACATCTATATTTCTTTCTTCAAAAGAAAACATATATGTTACCATGCCATGGTCAAAAGTGAAAACGCCAACATCACGTCCATGGTGAATGTGATTCCGTCTGATAATGGGATTTCCATGGTTTTTAACCCAAATCCCTGCTAACGCATTATTGGAGATCTCATTGTCCTCATATATTCCCTGGGAAATAAAAATGTAAATTAAGACATTAAGGAAATTAAGGAATAAAGAGCAGTAAACAATTTTATCAAAGAAACTGATATCAAAAAATACCTGTGCATGGTCTGTAATATAAAGTCCAACATTTTCACAGTCGCTGATGTTACAGTGTTTAATAGTAGGACAAGCTCCCTGGCCACTAACACATACCGCAGAGCCAACTGGAAGAAAACAGTACAGTTACCATAGCTTCAAAGCACAGTGTATTTATAAATAGTCTGGCAGTGCTTTTGCAAGAAAAGTTAGCGTGAACTGATATTTAAAAAAGATTCAGCATGAACAGTGCCAAAGCATTGCAAGCCACAGGCAGAAAAACACTAATGTCATCATTTTGCAGATGTAAAAAACTGAGGTAGGAGTTGCTTTAAAAATCATTCTGCCAAGGTTACACAGCTGCGTATGATTGCCAGAATAGACAATAGTTTATATAATAATTCATGCTAATGAAAGTTCTCACTCATTTATTTCACATTAGGCCTGCTGTATACTGACTATTCACAACAAAAGACAACAGAAATATAATAAAATTCTATGCTAATTACTGCCTTATTTTACTTTCCTTTAAACTTTCATAACCCAGTACTTTAAAGAGCCCAAACAAATAATAATTTTGTAGCATACAAAGACACACTGTCTAAACTGAAGATGAGCAGCAGACAAACAGCACAATCTCGAGTACAGAACTACACATCAGAAACCAACAGGTCTCTTCCCAGCTGAATTACAAAGCTCCTTGCTGCAGCTCCTCAGATAACTTCAGCTACCATACCATTACACAGAAAACAAACTCTTCAGGCAACTAGGGCTCATACCACTCAGGACTTCATCAGATCAGCTCAATTCCCTGAAAGCCATGAAGTATGAAAACATGAAATTCTGCAGCCACTAAAAATCAATGGCAGATTCACAGTGTTTTCAGTAAGGTAAGACCTCATCTCAGGGTATCTGGCCTACATAACACACACCTTCCCTGCCATTAAACGCCACTAAATAAGCAAGCCAGTGCATGCTCTATTGGTACGTTTTCATATTACCTGCTAGCATAGTACCACAACGACTACACTTTAATAATTCATAGACTCATTTACAGGACTTTTTTTTTTTTTAAAATCCTAAAGAAGTTATTTTGATTGCTAGTCCAACCTTATGAATAATACAGGCTATACTAATTCCCTGAATTAATTCCTGCTTCAACTCTAGTAGCAGGAACTTCAGCACATATCTTTTAGAAAAATGTTTAATTTTGATGTATTTACAACAATTCAGAATCCACCACGAAGCTGGTTACAGAGTTGTTACCCTGTTAATTTACACTTTAATTGCTCAGCTGAATTCCTCCGGCTTTAGCACCCAGTTACTGGTTCTCTGTACACCAGCATGCACCATACCGAATGCATGCATGTATTTAGCGCATGCAAGCAATTTACTCCTTCAGCCTTCTTCTTGATAAAGTAACAAATTACAGTCAGTATGTTTTTCATTACAACTGAATTTTTCTGCTTTATCCTTTAGGACTTTTCATTGAATCATTTCTAAATTTTCAACATGTTGCTATGGACACCAGGAAAGAGCACTTTATTCTGAAGCAGGACTAAGCAGAGGCGTAATAGTCTCTCGACTTCTGCTCAATATTCCCATAGGTATAACTAAGGATCACATCAGTTTTCGGCCACTCGACTACACAAGGGCTCCTCTTTAGCTGTTTACTCACAATAACTAAGCTTTTCCCAGGAATCCAGCTTCCCAGGAGAGAGGTTTATTATGACTTAAAACCAGGAACAAAAGTGAGTTGTGTGTATAACTTTGCCCTTGTCTATGCTAACGTGAATATTGTTCGAGAGCCCACCTTCCAAAAAGGGCATAACAACCCATCCTCCTGGTTTTTTATAATACCCTAAGTCTTTGTCATCTACAAGTCTCATCAGTATGCATTTTATTTCTTCTCTGCAAGTCATTGATAAAGTGGCTTAAAGTCAAGAAGTCATCCTTGAAATAGCCACAAAAAAGCCATTTATAATTACCCTGAAAGTTATTTTTCATCTATTTCATGTACGCTCTGGTAATTCAGTAAAATTTTAATGTTTTAAGGCAATATATGTTTGAAGTCAATTTTTTTTTTAAGGATCTATGTAATTATACTGGGACTGCTACCTTCTTTTAGTCAAAGAGAGTAATCAAAAATGCTAGCAGTGTGATGCAACCATTATAACTTCCTGTAAATACGCATTACATTTGCTTCAACCATAAATTTTAAATCCTTGATTGACCAAACCTCTGCATTTACTACCTCATTAACCTACTCAAGATCAATAACGCAGTACTACTTGCCATACTTCATCCTGTTCAGTCTCCCCCATGCTGCCCCCCTGCCCAGGGACCATCTCACCCAGGTTTCAAGTTACTGCTGATGCATAATAGGAGCCCATAAGATTTCTTGGCCAGTTCTTTTTAAACTCCTCAGTTCTTTTTAAACTCCTGCATGATTTTAGCATGTCTATTTTTACAGCTGTTTAACCTCATCCACGGTTACTGTCAAGAGTGGAACATCTCATTATCCCTCTAGGGTATGAGCACATTTATCATTCCTGCCTATTCTTATTAAATATGGAACAAAAATTACACAACACTTTGCCATTCAAATTCTTCCATTCTATGATGGATCAGCATCGCTGCTAAAAATCCCTTTGTTCCCCAAGTCAAAACACAAGCACTATCTCTTCTAGAAAGATGTTATATCTGGTCTTGTTTATCAAGTTCTTTTTGGGGGATGGGGTCTGTTTTGTTGGGGTGTTTATATTTGGCGGAAGTGTCCCCCAGTTTCCTGCAAGTCCTAGTTTCCTACTTATATTAGCTGCTAATAACCTTCCCATTTCTTTTATTTCATAATTGCTTTCACTCCCCTTTCCTCTACCTCTTTCGGTGACACCAAAGAAGTATGGAACCCAGTGTGATGTTTTAAAAGCATACCTCTATCACATTTTACTTATTTAAATGAAAACAACCTTTATGCTGACCCACTTCACTGGACTTCACTACTGATTGTTTGAAATTGGTCATTTCAGAGTGCCAAACACATGTATTACTGGTTTAGGCTTTATTTTGTTTATTCAGAATATAATGATTGCACACACTTAAGCAATATTTAAAAAAGGCACATTGCCATCCACTACTACTTTTATCTATCAAGGTGAGGACTAATACAGATATCCCCTACAACAGATGTAATAGAACCTCTAGACTCAGGATCTTGCCATTTATACTTTATTTAAAAATATTTCAAAGATGCTTTGAACTGGCAGCAAGAAACCTCCAGCTTAAATCACTTGCATTTACATAGCTCCCATCTTTACATATTACATACATTAAGAACTTTACATATGACACAATGTAGAAATATGCTTTAATGCAATTAGGAGATCTACAGAAAGTGTATCAAGCATGTGCTAGCAAAGAGATTTTGAATGCTTATGGATCAACATTTCAGAGATGTCATTGACTTGGAAACAGCAAATGCCTTTTCTGGCAGACTGCCACTTCTTCCTCCCTTTTTACACACACAGTGCTTCCTGAGTAGGTTATAAGGAGGCTTGGTAGGATTAAAAGTCAATAAACATTAATAATCAATAAGTGATGGATAGTACAACCTACACACAGCCTCCAAAATTGACCAGAAATTTTAACTTCAGAAGAGAAAAGCAACAATTCAATGCAGCAAACATTCAGAAATCCAGAGTATTTAAGAGGGCAAAAGTCCAAAATTATCAGAAATTCTTCCATAATGAAAAGTGTTCATGAAAAATATTGTCAAAGCTTAATTTTAATAAACAATTTTCACAAAAGCATCAAGACCTACTAGCTTATCTATAAGCATGTGTTTCAATATGAAGCCATGCAGCTCTTAAAACTACTTTTATAACCAAGCTGAATATGGTCCTAGAAACTAAGCTCATTCCTCTTATTTGTTACCAGGGTCCCCAATATCAGTATTGTACTTCCAGAACAAATTTGCTTGGTACACCTCAACTTCCCGGTATTTAGCATTAAATAAAGAAATCAAGATAGTGAGAGCAGCTAGCTATCCTTTGTTCTTTTTTTCATTTTTAAACACTTCCACATATTAGCTGATACGTCTCCAATAAAACAGATGGTGATGTAAAGCGTAGAGCTGCCTTGACCAAAAGTGAATTAGTGTTTTATAACCTGAAACCTCCAAGAAAGAGTGTATCTTCCTCTACAAAGCACAGACAAGGAATCCTTGCGCCATTCTTGCTAGTTCCCTGCAAAATTCCCTCCTCCTTAGCTCATACCAGAAGAGTGTAGTTTTTATATCTAGTTGAAGATCTCCTTGTTTTCCTTGCCTTTATGTTCAGCTGACCAACCTTTATGCTCAGCCCACTGTATAGATACATTCCATAGCCCTACTTGAACTTAGGTATATAGAGTTCATCTTGCCATTTCCATGCAAAGACTCACTATCTTAATTCTCCTGTACCTCCTTCTGACGCTCCAACTCCATTTCATCTGGTTCTGTTCAAACACATTAATCTTGCTGTATCTTGTGTGTAGTGATTGCAAACTGCCATGTCTTCCTGCCAGCAACTGCGAACTGCCATCCAACCTCTCACTTATACTACATGGCACCTTTCTGACCTCCTGAATCTAGATTACCAATGTTTCCTAAATCAGGTGGTATAAATTCCTTATTATCTCTGATGGTGAAATGAGTCTAAGCTTCCACACTATGCATTTGCTCTGCCTGTATAGCTAGGAACTCATACTTTGAGTATGTCAGATCATTCCACTCTTGACAGGAAAGTGAACTTAGCTTAGCAGTTACAGCCCATGACTCTTAATGCCTTAAATTCCAATACTGCATATTGCAATTAACCTAATGTAAAAGTTCCACGTGTGCCCCCTTCAAATACCCTCTCCTGCCAGCTATGACTATATACACCAAAATCAGGTAAGTTCATATAAAAACTGTCTCTTTTCAGGTTTTAAACTAACTGCCCAGAAAGCCCAAACTGATTCAGATAGAAGACCATGTATACGTTATCACAAAGGTCTTGGACACAAAGAAGTCACTGTAATAATGCCATTTCAAGGCAAATAAGGCTTGCAGACCTGTATTAAAACACCTGCATCAAAAATAAAACATGCCAATAGTGATCATAATCAATTCGTGTGCTAATTCCATGTGCCCTAGTTAGTTTAGTATTAATTTCAAACAATAAAAAGCCCACTAACCCGTACAAGTACTTCGAATAATACAGTGATCTATAATTGGACTGCAGTTCACGGTAATCTCTAAGCAGTGGTGTGCATTGTGGTGCTGAGCAGATTTGTCATCAGGGTTGAACTGAAAAAAAAAGACAACACAGAAATGTAGTATTTATTTAATTGCTCAGGCATTAAAATGAAATTATTACAAGCTCTGCTAAAGTTTGAGATTCTTACCCTGATTGTCATATATCCAACATAGGCATCTTCAGAACCCTCCATAAAAACGAAGGTGGAATCTCTAGTGTTTTCTATTATAACTTTATCTGCTACTTTTCCAGGTGCTGTAAAGAAGACATTTATTAAAGTCTTAGTTTATGCCACTGAAAAAAAAAAATCCTCAAAAGACTTCTAGAATTCTGTTCAAAGCAACAACGGAAAATGAACACTATTCTTGGCACATAACTAGTCTTTATGTCAGAAGACTCTTAAAACAAAAAGTTTCAAAGACAGTGAAAAACCTAGTCTTTAACTAAGACAATCTTGCACCAATTTAATACCTAGTGCCATGAGAAAAATCCATGAGAAAAATCCTTTCTAGTACAGAGCTAGTTTTTGACTATTACAAACTGAATTAACAGTTTAGACATGGTTGGATACCAGTCTAGACACGGATATGAGTTTAGAGGCACTGTAATTCTGTTACTGAATACAGTTTATTGTGGTATTCTAAACCCTTTCATTAAAGCTTAATACATACATTCCATCACTAATTTGAACCAATTTAAACAACTACTTCATAATCTGTTCGTGACTTATGAGTGACCTCCCCACACTTCTCAAACTTAAGATTCGGAGTTTTGAATTGATATCCTCATTATTGTTTAGAAGAAAATCTTACAAAATTTGATTGAACTATACTTCTGAAAGCATGTACAGAATGATTCAAAGTGGTTCATTTGCAAGTTCCCATAATCTGCAATTTGATGCCCTGTGTTAACAGCAAGGCTCTGCTCTATTCTTTATCCTTAATCCAAGGGAAGGAAATGTTTACATTGGTATGGCAACAGCCAGCAGAGGGAGCACAAGTTAACAACAGTCTTATAACTGGTATAAATTCAATGATCCTCATTCAACAAGCAAGGTAGTTTGTCTGATTCAAAACTGCACATTAAATATGCAAGCCAGAAGAAGCCTTCCTCAATACATGAAATGTAAACAGGGAAGTTTCACATATTATAGCAGATAACTTACCTGATAGCAATTTCAAACCATTCCCAACTTGAGACACACAAACATGACCAGGTATTTGCCCTAAATTCTGTATTTTATTGAAGAGCCTATGCACAGGATTTCTCATGAGCAGATCTTTTTCTGTTGTCTGTTGACACTACTATAGACAAGTGGTATGTCCTGTTCTTTATCACTCAGGCAGAATGAAGCAACATTTACATCATTATCCAGCTTGTTCTCACTATCTAAAAGCCAGATATCTGTTTTCATTACTGCAGAGCTGCAAATATTTCAAGGTAGCCTAGCTCTTCTTCATACCACTATTCATTTAGTACTAGATAACAACTAAGAGAGGCTTTGATGAGGACTTGTGTCATCATACAATAAATTTTTCTGTGGCCTGGTAACATTTCTATATATTCACTATGGTGCAAATGTACTGGCATATGGACATCAGTATACTTCAGCATAACAAAGAATGGCACTACAGCATGGCAGGTGAACCAAAACCAGAAAATGAATTGAGCCCTTAGCAAGAAATAAAAGAGCCATAAATGAATATCAGAATCATGTTCCCTCTTAAGGGCAACAAGGAAAAATTGCACTTCACATTGGATGCTCTGAAACACTATCAAACTAAGCAGAGAGATTTGTGGAATTTTACTTGGAGGTGTTTGTCATGCACTTAGATGATGTTCTCTGCAGACATCTCCTTCCTCTCAGTACATGAGTTACTTTCATGTCTCCGAGGTCCCAGAATGCCCATTATGGAACATGCCAATTAGTAAGACCACTGCATTTAAATCCCCCCCAGGAAAAGGCTGGAGGGAAGGGGACTTGCTCAAGCATTGGTTTCATTCTAAATGCATCCAATAAATTCTCTGCAACATTCTACTGAATCTTCACAAAAGATTTATTCAGAGAAGTATTTGTATTTCAGCTTTTGGCTTAGACCACTTTAGAAGAGAGAAACCAGTATAAGAGAGGGAAAAAGAAAGAAAAAGGACCACTAATCTCATAATCAAGCAAAACATAGCTCCCAAGTAGTCTATTTGCTGAAGTCTAAGGCAATCATGTTCCACGGGATCAGAATTCACACTCAGTTTAAGGACCAAGATGAAACCATTTAGAAATAGTTTAACAGAAATCCTATGATAAGGGATTGCCCAAAGAATTAAAAGTTAACTGGATGTTGCCTCAGGATTCTTTTATTCCTCAAAAGGAATAAAACAATTTCACTTTTCAGTGCATTAATAGAAAAATAACTAGATTCTGCAGGAAATAATTGTGACCCTCTTCAATCGTATCAGGCAAAAAATGCAGAGGCCCTTTTAGATCTTGAAGTCTGTAAAATCTACAGCAAAGAACACAGCTCTAAACTAGTCCAAAATACAATTTTCAGTTCAAAGATGCCGAATGGGTATTTAAATAAGAGTTCAGGCATGTGAAAGTTCTCTTGCACTCAAAAGTAAAAACATACCTAATTAGGACAGTCTTTACCATTTTAGATTTTTCTACCCTTAAAATAATTCTTTTATTCTTTTTACTACTTTTTTTCTTGATGGGAAAATCCTTTGATAATCCCTTTTTCACTGACTTGCACATTATTTAAGTAAAATGGAAAATAAAGGGAAAAAATGAAAGCTGTATCTCCTAAAATACAAAAAACATACATATTCAGTGAAGATTCTCAGATCAGGACACATGTATGTACAACTGCTGAAACTCAGCTAGTAAGACGAGAGACTTCATGTCTTGAGTGAGAACAGCACTCCAGGGAAGGCTTGTATTCCTGCAGTAATCTGACACCCCCTCCCCAACCCTGGAAAACAGAATTCTTTTAAGAAATTCATAGGTATTTCCATCTACTGAACCAGATGCATCAGTTTCCTTACATCACCTCTACTCTTGCTTCTTACTTGACAGTTCAGATAAGCCACAGTACTAGTAATACCTTCAAAGGCTTCCTTCTGAAAATGACTCCTTCCCCTAGATGCAAGGAAAGAAAGAATGACCCCCAAAATTAAAACAGAACAACAAACCTAGAACACTGGGCATTATTCTGTAAAAACATTTTGCTTATACGAGAAAGCAGAAGTTTCTTGAAAGCTCTAGGTATGTAAAGCTGCCTTTCTAATAATGCTGTGCTGCTTCAGAAGTCAGCAGAAGAAACTATTGAAGAAATCTGAGTAGAACTGTGGAGAGATTTGGTGCTGCCTTAATCCTACCATTCTGAAAAGCATGCCAGACTGAGCAGAGAAGAGGTAGTTCTCCAAGGCTTAGTGGTTCACTTTAATTTGTTTTCTTTTCCAGACAAATGAAAATTGACTCCCTCTACAATGTCACTGACCATTCAGTGGAGAAAGTCTGAGGAAGCGAAAGCTCAGCAGTGCCAGAAACTGAAATATAAATACATCTAGCATTTCTGGATTCCTCTTGGAGGTTTTGTTCCCCAAGACAGCTATTCTGTTACAAAAATACATGATACAGATCCCTTGCTTTTAAAGAACTGTAGTTAAGATAACTGGATTTTTTGAGTAACTTAGGTTAATTCCAAAGAAAGGGAAAGCAGAGGGCCTTTCAAAACTTAAAAGGAGCCAGAGAACATGCAGAAGTTTAACCAGATATCAAAGATGTCATTTCAAGTTTCATGAAGTAATGGAGAAATTTTATATCTTAGGACAGTGCTGATCCAGTTTCTTCTGGATTTGTACTAGCTCCTATTATTGTCCATTCCCTATCTGAAACAGAAGCCGGGGTATTTTATTATTTGTCTAAGGCCATGTCTGCATTAGCAAGCACTGCAGCATAACAGGCATGGTACTAGAGAGTAAACAGTGTTGAAGGGATCAGACATCCACACCACATGTGTTGCAGGACAGGGACAGTAGAAGAGACTGACTTTGGCCTAGTCCTAGCCTGGTCCCTCTGACTGAACATACACCGACTACTAGAGTGCAATAACAGTATTCCAGGAACATAGTCTCTTAGATTAGTCTCATCCAAAAGGAATCCAGTTTGTGCTCCAAAACCTCTCCACAACACAAACCAAAGGACTGGAAGTGGGCACGTTCAAGATGTTAGCTTCAGAAACATAATCATGAACTGACAAACATACTAAGGCAGCTGCATCTTGCAGATCTGCAAGGACAAGTTTTAAGACCAACACTGGAACATTCTCACTGCCAAGACTGCAAAACCAAGGCAAAAAGTGCCAGAACAGGCTCACTCAAGAAGAAAACAGTTGGTATGGAGAACAGACAGATACCTGAACAGAGGGACTTCTCAAAAAAAAAAAAAAAAAAAAGACACCTGACAAAAAAACCCAAACCACCAAAACAAAAAAACCAAACAAAAAACCCCCAACACCCAAAGGACCCCAATAAACCAGGAAAAAAAAACCAACAACCAACCAAACCCCAGACAGATAGTATCTCAGAAAAATCAGGCAGCAGGCAATTCACTTCTGGGTCACCACAGAAGCAAGAAGTCCGAGACCTCTTAACCAAGATCTCTACCAGACATTAAGACAGTCTAAATTCTTACCATGCTATCGTGCTGCTGGGGGTTAGCATGCTCACAGTAGGGACAGAAAAAGCAGACAGCTCCACAAGCACCACAATTTGCAGCTAAGTGTATTATCTTATATTAACTTCCTAAACCTTTCCTATTTCTGAAAGTCTTATTTCCTTCTCCATAAAGGTTCTCCTTTAGAGGAGCAGTTGGGAGATGAACAGAGAAAGAACCTCCGGTCTCAGAGTCTTTCTGCTGGATGCTCTCATTTCCTTCCTCGAGATGGAATTATGATGCTGAAGAAAATGGGACATATACTAATTTGGGCTTGCTCCCACTGCTGGATTCTACTCTGGAGATAGGTTATATATAAACAAATTTCATAAGAACCACCTGAAAATTTCAACTGCAGTCATGTAACCGAGTATACTTTCTGACAAATTAAGTTTTTTTTCTCATCATGAAATAAAAAGATAAGTAAGTTATTTCAAGTACTAACAAGTGGACAACAGTCTGAAGCATCAGCTACTTTTCAGTTAGTGACATTTGTATAGAAAATACCTATTTATTAGGCTGATGAAGCCAGACAGGCAGTTATACCGGATATTTAATACACCAGGATATTTTTGTAATTAAGGTGGTAATTAACACAAGTCATACTTTGAGACAAAGATACTCTTAGTTTAAATACCTGCACCAATCATGGTGATTGGAGATTCTATATATATCCATTCGTCAGTATATATACCAGAGTGAACAAAGATAAGTCCGTCAAAATGAGCTTCCTGAACTCCACCGAGAGCATCCTCAATGGTATCGTAATACTAGAAGAAAAGGGACAAGTTTAGAGAGGAATACCCATGCAAAGCTAAAAGTATTCTTAAGAACTGCTTTAGAAACATACCAACATGTTTTCTCTTCCTTTGTATCTTGCAGGATTACTGTAGAAGTGCTCAGCAAAACCTGGCTTTACATGTGCTCCTTTGTACTGAAAAAAGGAAAGCCATTTATAAGCTTGCAGACAGGTGGATCCAAACGCACAGACATGAGATTTACTAATACCCTAATTAACAAGCCATTTACTGATACCAGTTTGTTCCAGGAACTAAGGATCGTATTCTGATCTCCCATATTAGGCACCCAGTTTGAAACGGCAACACCAAAAGAAGTCTGAGCTTAAGAGAGTGATCAACTAAACGAAGAGGCTAACCTACTTACACAGCCAAAAGCCTCTAAAGTGACTGAAAAGCTTTGTGTGCCTTATCCACTCCACAACAGATGTTCTTATTTCCATCTTTTGATTTTCTAGAATCTTGCCACAAAACAAACTGCATTTATATGGTGAGGAAAAAGAGAACCCTATACCTTCATTTTTTATTAAGTATGGAACAAAGTAGACAAGTCAAGTATTTGCCCTCAACAAGCTTCAGAATTTCATTAACCAATTACACAGAGCATTGTGTAATACACTCACTTTGATGTTTATTTCCTTTACTTATGTTTTTCAAACATCATGCCCAGCCATTCTTACAATACCTTTGATACTGGGGAATAGAGCCTCAATCATATCTAAAAGTTTAGCTCCAGTCACGTCAGCTGTAAGTGACGACGCTCAAGTGATGCTATCAATATACTGTTTGGTTTACTAGAGGAAGATGCATACAAATCTGAAAACCAGCATACACACTGGTTTAATATATGAAAAACAATACATTTGAAGTTTATTTGTGAGCCACAGACCATGACAACCTCTTCCACAGAATTTCAGTGATGCAAAACACGAGGAAAATCCAAGATAAAGAGCTGGATGCTCACGCACTCCACTTTACCATGAAATTTCTCCCTAAAGTGTGCCTCAAAACAGGAAATAATTTCAGATATCCCCCATTGCATAACACAAAACAAGGATCTCTCCCCATCTCCTCAATCCCATCATCTTTTTAACGTCTAAAACCAAAATAATTACTATTGTCAGCCACATTTCAGAAGTTCACGTTTCTACTTTTATAAACCATCTTTAAATTGGAATATAAATGAATACTGCTGTTACCAGTTGCTGAAAGCTTTCTTTCCAGGGATTTGGATGTTCATATTCTTCTGGATTAATCTGATAAAATTTACCAGGTTCAGGATGCATCATTGGACGAGTGTACTCAAATACTTCCATATACAGTCTTTTCCTAAGCAGAAGTGTCAAGCAGAAAAGAAAATTAATGTATTTCTGATTACTCTTCCATTTTAATGTAACATACCAAATGTTAAGAACTGGGGGTTTTCCAACTGCATTTGCCAGTCTGTGACAGTGAATTTGACCAAGATCAGTACCAACCACTTTAAAACACTTCCAGAACAATTTTTCTGTTGGACTGACTTCTGTGGTTTTTTTAAGAAAAATTTTGACATGTGTTTCACAATCCAAGTGAACGAGTGTTCTCAACATGTCATTTCCATGAAGAAATTTAAGCAGTTAGTTACACTGTTTGTGGAATCAGAGTCTGTGTATTAGCTACAACATGGCTTTAACACTTACAAAAGGTATCAGCATAGCATAACAAAACCTAAGACAAAGTGTGCCACCACCTCTTCCTCACCTTGCCAAAAAAAAGGCTGAAAAAAAATGCATTCACAGTGAACAAATGATGCACTGTATTTCAAAAAGAGTTCATCAGTGGACAGATTACAGTGGCTTAAAAAGAAGGAAAAAAGCACATGAAGCACACAACAATTGGATTCTTTTGATTAGTGCCAGAATACAAATAATTGCAGTTTCTGAGCCTGCTGATACGAAGCCTAGACTTACAGGATGCCACTGAATCTCAGAAGTTGTAATTCATCTGAAAAAACATCCCCAAAACTGTCTTTACAGGGCAAGGGGAGAAAGGCATTTTTGTGATGATATACTCAATTTTATTCTTTTTCTTTTAGTCTTAATCTTTATTTAAAAAGAAAAAAAGCCTAAGAAACATACTATTTTTCCCGCATAAAAAAAATAAATCACAAATTAGATCTTAGACACGCTAAATAACGCAGGTAGGGTGGATTCATATGGGGGAAAGCAGTCTGAGCATCCAACCATTAAACAAAACAACAAAAAAAATCAAATCAAACCAAAAGAAAAAAAGAAATCTAAGTAACAACCAGACAAAACTTGCATCTAACATTAATAAATGCATTGCTTCTTTTGCATCAAGTAACATAATCCCTGCAGAAGCCCGAAAAAGGTCAAAGAGGGGAAGAAAGAAAGGAGTGGCTATTGAAGGAATATCTCACTGGTTTTTTTTAAACAGCCATTATTTAAATAGTATCTACACTACTAGAGAATCAAGTTTTACTGTTTAATACATATAATCAGATATTCATAAGTAACAAATAATGCTTAAGTAAACCAGCCATATTAAAATACAATTGGTTTTAATTCAATTAATTGCAACCAACATTTCAATTTTTCTATTTCACTGGCATCTCGTGCAACACATCTAATATTCCTCAAGATAGTGAGGAATAGATTTTCACTTACCACAAAATTGGATCATTAGCCAGCTCACTGAAGCGTTTACACACACAAGCTGCTCTACAGAGATCCTGCTCCAGCAGGTAGGAGAAGATCTTTAGAACCACTTCATCTGGCAACTTCTCCTGAAGATATTGTTCTGCAGGTGCTGCTATTAAACAGTAATCTATATAAGATTATTGAGATATTTAACCAGCCCAAATTCTGATCAAAACAGGTCACAAGCTTGACATTTGAAAGATTCCCATTTAAAACACCAATGATCTCAAAGCAGCCTTTTTTGTTTTTTAAAAAAAGTACTTGTCATCTAAAGAAAAAAAAAAAAAAAAGAGGTAAACTGTTGACTGTGGAGTCAGGTAGAAGTTACAGACTTCAAGCCCTCTTTCAAAACCTTTTAGTTCACCTTTTCTGTCGGAGGAATCAATCTGCATACAACTGCAGGCATTAAGTAGGCTACTGTGCATGTTCCAGATATACTGGCTCCTCACTGCTATTAGCTTCAGTGTAGTTCAATTAACCCACATTATCCATATAATAATAATAGTCCAGTTCCAAAGTCAAAAATGTCTGCAAATGTTTTCAAACACAAAAGAATTTACTCAGAAGTAGTCACTGCCTTGAAAAACTACTAGTAAAAATTTCTTGTTCTCCCACAACGAACACATTAGGAAAGAGGACGTCTGGGATGCAGGAAACCAGTAGCCAGCAATAATTCCAAAGTCCCCTTTTTCCACTTACTCCCATATATGCTTTCTTTTAAAATGAAAAATCTACGCCAGAAGAAGTGTTATCCTTGCCAGATGTTGCATTTCTTGAGAGAGGTTTAAGAAAGTGGCATGCCCATATTATTGTGTGGAGATGTGAGTGCACTTCGTCAAACCCCTGCTCTTGGGCACGTGCGCACTACACACATACATCCATGTGGGAAACCCCCATCTGTAGTTTGTGTTCTTGTGAGACTCTTCTGTGGCAGGTATCCTCACTGCAGGGGAGTTCTGTTCGCACAGGTCGCTTGTTTGGTTATTGTCATTATGGTCCTTTCTCAGGCAGAACCATACAGATCAGCCTCCAAAGTTTAGAGAATTTGTATGCAAGGCATTAAAAGCTCCTGCTACATTCATAATGCAATTACATCCATGCAATGCTCCTTGCATTATTCATTTTTTCCTAAAATATCTAGAACTTAGGGAGCAACAGGATTGCAATTTTGGCTACTACAGGAAGACTACTAGAGTGACCCTCAGAAAGATGACCTACTGAATTTGAGGAAATAACATTCTGAAAAATAGTCTTCGTGTGAGATTGCACACACACAAAAAAGAAATTATAAGCCCCAAGTCTTCACTGGGTAAAGCAGCGCAGTAACTATGTTATGTCCAGCTACAAGCAAGAGAGAACACGTGAACTGCGAGGACCAGAACCGTAGCTTTTATGATGATGCTAAACTGTGGTCTACAGACCACATCACCAGAACCTGCGTACTACAAGAAAACTGATTAAAGCTGGTTTTCCAGGGTGTCATGCTTACATCTGTGGTCAGACCAGTTAGTAGAAATTCTGAAATATTACTGACTTTATAGTGATTTTCCCTGAACCTGTTCCTTGTTGCGCCATTTTATGAATGTCACCTTAGTGATTCACAAATACTGATTTCCTCTAAGATGCTTAGAGGGCATTTATCCAACTGACTGATGGCTGCTCTCGACAGTAACACACTTTACAGTCATAAGCTATAGGGTACATGCCACTTCAATCCAACAAAAAGCTATGCTGTACAAAACACACATGCCCATAGCTATTTGCTCCCAAAGCATCCTTTAGGTTGGTAGTACTCCTCATGGTCAGAATAAGACAGCATTTTTTTCCTCCCTTATCCTTACCCATCCTCCTCCAAACTAGTTTTTTTCATGGATCAGCTCCTTGTTGCAGTTCACCGCAAGCTACAGAAGTACTAGCATGGGCACAAGGAAGGAGACAGGAATGAATGTCTAGAAGCTGGCCAAGATGGTTCCCTTCATTATTAATGCCAGATTAAAAAATTATTTTTATTCAAAAAACAAAACCAAAACATGAGCTAGGCTGAAGCAGTAAGTTAGCAAAACTAATAAAAAGTCTGGAAAGGCCTTATGCTCAAGAGACACTTGGGGAGCATATACCAGCAGTCTAAGGCAAGCATGGTTGGGCATCACCAAAAAGTGTTACATGCAGGATCAATGCTGTTTTTTAAAAAGGTCCTTTTCCACTGGAGATATAAAGGTTCTTTTCTGTGTCAAATAGGCAGCAGCAATTCATTCTACAGTCCTAATTACCCCTGAAATGCATCACAGGATAATTGGACACCGCTTCTGAATTCATCTTTTTCTGGTAGCTTTCCAGTTAGATGTGGAAATACTGCCTTGCATTCACAACATCGCATTTCAGCTTGTGAGACAGTAGAACACTGTAAATCCTCACAACCCTTCCACAACCTGTCTTCTCCTTTTAACACACTAATCCCTGAGGCATACAGTTTTACCTTCTTCACAAGACAATCAGTTAACTTCCCTAAACAACCTGCAGAATTTCTTCTTCCTTTATGTTTATGTATGCTAGGACCTTGATTAATTTTTTATTGAAGGGGGAAGTTCACAACTGTAGTGCCTCCCATTGCTCAACAGTTCATACTCCCATTTTCCTCCAGAGGCCCTATCATCTCAAAATGGAAATTGAAATCCTGATGCATTTCCTTACTGCAAGGGGCAGGGACCAACTTTGAAAGTGTTGAAAAACTTCTTGCAACAACAACAAAAAAAGCCACAATCAACTCCCTCACCCTCTGCACTTTTTCAAGTTGTATTTACTTGGAAACTTAGGCCCTGCTTGCAAAATGAAAATTATGATTTTACAGGTGTTTGCTATTCTCACCCACTTTTATCCAAAAATCTGTAGAAGCGAGATTTAATTTAAATTGCCCTGCTGCTCAATTAGAAAAAGGGGCTGATTGAAGATTTATCCACTCAATCACTATATCAGTGATTTCCTAGGTAGAATTCTCCAGTATAATTTGAAAAAGCTAGATCGCTTCTTAATGTAAAGACTTAAATACCCTCTGAGTCCAAGAGATAACTCCATGCTTTTGTTTCACATATTCCCACTTCACATTTTTGGCATCTTCCAGTAATCTGTCAAAGTAAAGATACATTCAATATGTTCTTCCTCCCAGTTTACAAAAGGTTTGTCTGGCCACCAAGTCAGAAACATTCGTGCACTGCTAGTCCTGACAGGTTTATGCCTATTGACAAAGTGAAGCTCAAGTACAAAATGCATATTCTTACTAAAAAAAAGTTTGTCAGTTTTCCAAATAAGTGTTAAAAAATATACAAGAATAAAACCAAAAACAATATACAAGAGTCCATCACCCATCTTTATCTTTGCCCTAACCTAAGTTCACAGTTGAACTATTTATAATTTTAATAAAGTGCTAATATACTAGACAACTGAAAATTAGAAACACAGCTGGTTATGTCACTCTGTTTCCACAGGATATGCAAAGCTAATTCAGTTTCAATTTTGATTATTTAGTAGATAGAAACAAGTATAGTAATACCAAGACAAGGGTAGAGAAAGCTGCCTGTACAAAGAAGGTAATTCACTTTCAAAGACCAAGAATGCCATCCCATGGATCCCAAATTGTAAATTATGTCTTGTATGGATCCTTTTTTGTCCATTTTAGTGGAGATGGGAGACAAATAGCTTTTGTTCCATTAGGAGGCATTTAGTAAAAATATTTTCTTGTTAAGAAGTAGAAATATGTCAGAAAACAGAGCATGCAGTGTTCTTGAAAAAGTATCTTATAAATCAACAGGAAAAGTAAAAAATAAATTTAAAAAGGCAGTAAGTTCTGTGAACTATGAGCTGTGCATGTACGGAACAATCAACAAGTGATCCGGTAACCTAGAGTCTCAGTGTCTACTGCAGCTCAGTGAAAAGAAATAAATTACTTGTCTCTGAAGTCTTCCTAACATGGTTAAAAGTCAGCAAGAACTACCCAGTATAAAACAGATATGCAAATGTAGTGATCTTAAAGCAAGAGAGGAAAAAACCTACACAGTAATAAGCGAAAAATCAAATGATTAAAACCCTGGATTAAAATGACAAGACAAGTGGTACTGAAGACTCTGAAATATCCTGGTAAGAGGAAGCATACATTTACAGTTGAGGTAACATAAGGAAATGGTCAGAATATACTGAATTTAAATCTTTCAGTAAATCAAGAAATATTATATTACCATATGATACGAGTATTTGGATCATTAAGACCTAAAAGCTGTAAATGTTTCCTACAGATCTCAAACAAATGCTGAATTCGTAGGTTCACCAGTCATTTGTGATTTAAGCAGCACAGCTCCATTATACCTTTTTCTTATCTAAATTTTTGGGTTCTTAATTTTTTGTATTCTACTTAAGACTTTAAGTAGCAAATTATTCACATATTTCCTATAATGTGTTGCCTTCTCATCAAGATTCTTGTATATTCATCAATCTTTCTGTCTCTGGATTGAAGAGCTCATTGTTCACTGCAGAGACCACTAGAGGACAGGGTCAAAATAATAGAAGTCAATATTTCAAAATGTTAATGTGTTATTCATGACTTTCTTCCCCTACAATTTGAAACGGCAACTCTGTCAGCTGCACTAATTCTAAAATCAGTGTTAAAATAAGGAATAGTCTTCTGTTTTTCCAACTATTGGCTCCATTCCAGCCGGAAACTCTAATTGCCTGGCATTTCTCCTTTCATCTCCTCCAAGTTTCCCTCAAGAGTCCATGCAAGAAGGAATACTTCTTCACCAAGGCATTTTCCTATGTTTCTAGTCTCATGCCTTCATTTCATCTACAATTCTGAGATAAACAGCCACATATTCCAGATGACAATATACAATCTCCACTGATGACAATCCAGAAAGTCTCATGCTTACAACTCAGTCCCAACAGCTATTATTATCTATGCTAACAAAAACCAGGGCGGGGAGGGGTTGTAAATCTCACCACAATCAGTACTCCTACAAATTTAGAGGAATCTCTCAAAAACTCAATGGGGAAAATAAAAAATAACCATCATCCACACTGGGAAAGAGATTAACAGAAAATGGGCTGAGAAGGACACTCCCTTGTTAGACTGAGACTCGTCTGAACACAGTCTTAAAAGCACAATTATAAAATCTTTGTTTACAATTCTTCTGGTAATTCCATGCTAGAGAAGCCTGCACAACCCCAGTGCTTTCCCCAAGAATGTAACAAAAGGAATGTGCAGTGAAGCGTGGAGAATTCCTTTGGAAATTAGCGTCATTCATGTTGTAATTTCTACCTTCACTAAAGCAAGGAGGTGAGCAAAAGCATGATGAAGAATACATCAAAAGTGAATAACCTTGAAGAAAAACTAAGAACCGGCAAGAGAAACTGAGTCCATGACAAGACAACTTTACACAAGGCTTCTGGTATCAAATCAGGAAATGAAACTGGAAGTAGGTTGATGTTCAGTTGGTTCTGGCTATTTCAAGAATTAAATCTGAGATTAAAAGATTCTTAAACAGTTGCTGAAATGAAGAGAGTTAATCAAAAGGGGAGGAAGAAGGAGGGGAGGAGGAGGGAGAATAAAACAGGGGCAAAGAGACAGAGGGCTTGAAAGATAAAACCTACACTACAGAGAACGTTAGAAGCCAGAAAGAGACGACTTCAACATAAGCAGTGAAAATGGACCAAAGCCTTGTGCCAGCTGCTCACTTTTAATTCACAATGTTAAGGGAGACATGGACTTGGGAAAAAAAAAAAACACCAAAAAAACCCCACAAAACAAACAAAAAACACCCAACAAAAACCAAGAAAAGCAACAGAAACCACATCAATGGGAGCTGGCAAGCATTGGTGTTGATTTTCCAGGGAAAAGTGACAGCAGATCTCCTGGAACTAAAGAATGTGTCAGGAGACAAAAAGGGGTAGAAGCAGAGAGACGGAAAAATGACACAGAAAAAACAAACAAGTAGGATATGTCTATATATAATGTGTGTGCGCACACAAATAAAAAATACACATACAAGAATTGTATTCACATGTACAATATATGTACATTTTATAATAAACACATACTTGCAATACATGTGTGTGAAATGTATGTAGGTATATGTGTATTTTTTATTTATAAACACACACAAACTCTCTTCCTCTCTCCACAATGAAGTGCTATAATGACATACCAAAACTTCCTCTAAACAATATACTGGAACAATACATCAATATGAAAAATTATAAATAAGCCTAGTCAGAGTGCTGCACCATTGCAGCATTACTGCTTCTAACAGTAGCTTGGATACAATTACACAGCTCTTTGAGAAGAATAAAAACCATGTGCCTGCAGCAAAGCAGGCAGATTAAAGGACCAGATTCTAAAAATCAGATTAAAATCATCCTTCCAGATTTGAAATTCAGAAAAAGTTTGTAGTTTTTTCACTATTGTTTCTTAGCTGGAAAACAGACAGGAAAAATAAGTTTAAGTGTGTGGGTGGGTGGGTGTGAAGTCAACAGTGTTTCCACCCCTTCTCCCCCACCCCCTTTTTTGTACAAAAAGGTATTACCTGATAAATCCTGGGATTTTCCAGATACTCTAGCACGTTTAGCTCGGTGACCAAAGTTTTCAGTAGCTGAAGTGGAGGCACCCTTTAATGAAATAAGTAAGAATTAGTTCAGTCATTAGTTAACTTATGACAAGTACTAATTAGTTTCTGATTCTTGAAGCTGTAAGATTTACTTTACAATTAAAAATAAACAAAAGTTACCTCCATATTGCTCTTTGTAGGGCAAGCTGTTCTTTTAGGTAGAAGAGTTTTTCTGCGAAGTTGGTATGGACTATTTTGTGCACCAGGACCTGATTCTTCTGCAACCATATCTGCAGGTACATCATCATCTGTCAACAAAAAGGGGAATTTGTTAGTTAGAATTGTAGTTTTGTTTTATGCCAGAAAAATGCTACAGAAATTTTCAGATAAATACATCCAGTTAGGAGGATGGGGAGGAAGTGCTAGAGCACAGAGACCTTCTAGTGAAAAATCATAATATACACAGCATAAAGTTACATGAGAAAGTACACATGAATTAACTTATGTTCTCCATACGTACACAGCAGCTAAACTAAAAGCTGCTTTAAAAAACCAACAAGAAAACCAAAAACCTAGGCTTTCGGTTTCTCTGCAAACATATAATTCACTATGCTAATTCCATCACCTCATTACCTCAAATTTTTCACCTATTAGCATAATGAGGAACACTAGAATTTCAATTATTAACCAGATGTTATCAAGAAATCCTTTAGTAAACATCACATTTAGTACAAAACTCAAGGCAGAATTTTCCCCAAGTGTTTCAGGAATAGCCCAGGCCAGCATACAAGTCATTCTATAAAATGGAGGTAGCTTTAAATACATACATTCTGTTTGCATAAATAGGAATATACTCTTACTTAGAAAAGTAAGAGTGTATTCTCTCCTTGCCCTTTAAAAAAAAAAGTGAAGAAAGTATGATGCATATAATTTTAAGTTCTTGATTCATTAGTTTCAATTTTCCGCTTTCATCTATTTACGGAACATACCTGAAACAAGCAAGGAATAACAACTTATCACTGCATGCCCGACAACTAGCATCATATAATAAAGTTAGAAGAATTTAAAAGAGACCAGAAGAAAAACCATCTAGAAAATAAATTAAAACACAGCTCCACTTCGGTAAAAGGTATACTTTCTGCAGATGCTTAACTGTGAGAAAAGAGTTTTGGTCTTCCTTTTTGGTTTAACTGCTTTTTTGTTTTAAACTGGTAAAACATGATGTAAAACTGATAGCCAGAAAAGCAATACTGTAGAGTAAGCAGCTTTCCTGAATATATTAGGGTGAAGACAGACTGATAGAAAAAAAGTTTTAAGAAAGCCACCCACACCCCACCATAAAACCCCCCTAAATTTCAAATATTAAACCAGTCTGTTTAAAACACAAAGAAAAGCAATTTTTCAAGTTCTAAAGATCCCCTTACATTTCAAGATCATAATCTTATGATTCTCCTAAGTGTTTGTTGTGGGGGGGTTTTTTGACATAAATTACAAAACATTGCATTTATATAGGATTATGCATGCCATCGTAACCCAAGCTACATCAGTGACAGCTCTTTCTTCAGAATTTTGTTGGTTAGCTATTTTAGTGTCCTCCTGCTCTTTTCTGGTCCCAATTTTTCCTCTACCACAGCAGATATTTATAAATTACAAACTGTGCCATGTATCATAAACAGATCACAACACTGCCAGGACATCTAAACAGAGGACAGAAGCTGGTAGAAAGACTAAGTTAGCTGGTGGTATGTGCGTAGCTTCACACAGTCAGCTCATGGCACTCTAGAAGGAGTGTCATCAGCCCATTAATCCACCTGAAAACTAACCCTGCCAGAAGGACCTCCACAATTAGCCTTCGGCCAGCCCATCAGCTGGTCCAGCTCAGCACAACCACAAGGAGGGGACAAGGCCACATGACTGGGAAGAACCACTACCCCTTCTGCAGCAAGAGCACAGGTTTCTAAGGACAGGAGCAAACTGTGAAACTTCTACCACAAACCCACCACTTTTTAAAAGCAGCAGAGCAACCTCCCCACCTTCAGCTAGATGCTAGCTCCCCCTCCCTCTTACGTGGCACACCTCCCTAGCATCCAAGCGCTTCTCTTCCTGTGAAGGTCAAGTATTTATGCGTTATGCAAAAAACCTAAAGGACATAGATAGATGAAAGGCAGCGCATTCTCCTGTGATGGAGCGTTGGGCCCAGTGTTGGCATTGCACGCCTGAGGGAGGTTACTGACCCCACAGCAGACCCATTGCGTACTCACGATTCAGTCACCTGATTTTACCCATTTCTTCTCAGCTCCGATTGAAAATACCCCACCAATTTAACAAGACATCAGCAGGCAAAAGAGAGAAGCTGGTACAGGAGAGTTCCCAGCCTTCCCTCACCCACCAGAGCAGGAAAGGAGCTGTGGGTCTGAAGTGGGCCCCACCAAGAAGAATTTGGGCAGCCACCACCAGCAGCAAGGCACTCGCGTAGCAAAACACCCAAACATACTCAAACACTGCAGCGAGTTATCTACTTTGCATTGCCTATTTCTGTTTAAGATCTGATACGGTAATTATGATTACTGCTGCCAATATCCCCCAGAAGCACGCTACTCAGGGATTTTGAGTGTCTAGTCTTCAGCCCGTTCACCTATTTTGTATTGAAGACACAAAATGACTGTCAGAACGGCTCGGGCTTTCCCCCTGTTCTGGATGGTCAGTGTAGTGGTTCAAAATTGCCACATGAAACACAGCAAAAGCATAATAAGCAAAGAAAATGGGGGGAAAAAAAAAGACTAAAAATCAAAGCACAGAATTTTGAACCCTTGGTAGGCGATGAAAAGGGCAGAGACAAACCCCAATCACGTCCTTAGAAGTAAACCCGTGGAGGCTACTAAGGACAAAACATATTACTGCTGGAAAGAAAAGGCAGAAGCCTGTGGGGGAAAATGGAAGTAAAGGTCAGTTTGGCTGAAACACTGAAGGGCTGGCTAAGCAGGAAAGAAATGTATCCTTTTCTTGCAGTAGATAGAGGAGGATAGCAGGAGTCCCGCTCTAAGATGACTTTTCTGGCACAGATCACGATCAGAAGAATTAACATCTTACTGTTTTCCCCCATCCATGCAGCAAGGAACATGGGAAGGGCACCAGTGGAAAGCACGAACCCACACAGCACCTGGGAAGCAGAAGGGTGCCCAGGCATGCATGTGCCAAGGTGCCCAGCACCGCTCAGCAGCACCAGCCTGGAGACACCCGTCCATGCAGTGGTGCGTGTGGAACGTACCATGACAACGGCTCATGTATCATGACAACGGTTCACAGGGAGGAGAGTGCTTCAGGAACCAAGAGCCTCCGGCCTGGCCCTGCCATGAACCTGCTAATTGCATGCAGGTAATTTGCTGGTTATAGAAGGGTAAGGAGAGTCAGGTGACTACTCTCTCACCAGCAGTTTTTGTCTCATTTCTGAGGGCCTGACCAGCTTCCGCAAAGATTTCTAACATTTCAGGACCAATGAAGATTAATAGTATTTTTCCAAGTGTGGCCTGTGTAGTTACTGTCAAGTGAAACACCATCAGGAAACCTGAAAGTCTTAAGTGATCTGTTACAGAGGTAGACTCGGTGCTTGTTTTTAGCCTTCCAAATGCTCCGTTGTAGGCTCTGAACAGACTAACCCAGCTACAGTGCTAGCTTTCCGATAAATACTTCTCAGAAAGTAGCATTTCCTGGAGACTGCACATTACCCTTCCCCTCAGCAAGCAACATGACAACATTCACAGTACAGACTGAGAACTCCAGGAGCTGTATTTTGAAAATCCTCCTCTGAAAGCCACACTCATATAACAGACATACACCTGCTTTCAAGCAGAAAAATCAATTTAAAAATACAGAACCTCAGTGCCTCCAAAATATTTTGGAAAACCCTATTTTAAAGCACAACAGTATCAGCTACTGTATCTACTAACATAAATAAAAGGCATTATAATCACATTTGTTGATGGCAGATATATAAAAGTCAATAAACAAATTTGGGGAGAGTGTGTGTGCAATATTAATATCCTCATACAAACACCTGCTGAAGTGACTGCCAGATGCTGTCACAGCTTTAACCAAGTCAATACATTTCCAGTTTTTAAGAGATTAAATTAAGCTGAGTCTGCTCTCAGATAAACATTTACCTTAGTATTTTACACCAATTATATTGTATAGCTAGATAAAGTAATATCAAACAGAATCATATTTATTGAAAATTAGAAACTCAGTGACACTGACAGGTCAAAACCTAAATTTAAATTAAGAAATATCTTATCTGATAGTTCAAAATGTCTCATGAAACCTGAACCACAACATTACAAGCTTTAACACTCATGAAAGACCAGTAAGCACAAATACTTCCAGGAGGGAATGAAAAATAAAATTAATGTGCCACTCTGTCAATGGCTATAAATCAATCAAGACTATCTTATATTTCCATAAACGCTATGGAAGAGTGTCCTTTTTAGCGTGTATGTTAAAGAGCACACAATTAACTTCTTTTTGTTTCACAAAGACATTGTAAGTTACAGAAAAGTGACAGACTGTCAAATAGTTTAAGAAAAAATACACAGATCACTTCTAGAGAAAGTTTATCACATCCACACCATCTTCTTTACAAAAACACATGCATGTGGTTTCACTTCTACCTTACACGTGTTCAGATAATATTTCCAAGAGTAGTCTTAAATATTAATGATAACTGTTTTGAAGACAGTAAGGCTGATAAAAGCATTTAAAAAAGCATCATAAAAATAGAAAAAAGGGAGAGAAAAATAGTTTCAAGGGAGGAAGCTCATACACTAGTCTTTTGGGTTTAATCACTTAGTTTTAATGCTGCAATTTCACTTCTTTGTGCTGTTTTTCTGTATATTCCCAAAATGGGGGGGGGGGGGGGGGGGGGGGGGAAAAAAAAANNGGGGGGGGAAGAAAACAAAGTTACTTGTAGTCAAGAGGCAAAACGCTGGGGGTGGCAGGTACTCCCAAACAGACATAGCACTGAAATCGTTCCTGCAGACCAGGGGAAGAAAATGGTGAGAAACATAACCAACTAGTTTTAAAACTGAGAAATCCGTATCAAATTGGGAGTAGGTCCAAGAACACCACCTCTGAGAAACAAAGTTAACACATATTGAACCTACTTGAATGAAGTAATGATTCATCTTGCCTATCAAATAAATTTCAACAGTAACAAGAGTTCATCATACAATGCCTTAAGGAGAACTGGTGCAATTTCAGAATGAAATAATAAACTACTAAAACAAAAAATCCCAACACTGTCCATCTTCATAATTAGAAGAAAAGCTGAGAAATGCAACTAAACCGTGAACTGATACAGCTCAGTTGCTTTGGGTAGAGCGCATCTTGCCTCTATTTGGCAAAACACGGATAAGGCATACTGCCAACCTGTGAGATGACAGCTCCAACTACCTCACTGATGGATTAGCTTAAAATTGCAATGAAGAAGAAAAGACGACGCAAGTTTAAGGGAGTAGAAGAGGAAGGTACACACAAAAGAGACAGCAATAAAAGCAAAATAACTTACAAAACAGAAATATAAGGCAGGAGTTCTGTATTTGCACACACAATAACTGCAAAAACACAAGACATCTCCATAACAAATTGTAAACCCAAAACCCAAGAACACACCTACCCAGCAAAACCTCTGGGAGTGAGCTGTTAAATAAATGTACGTACAAACAGCATGACTGACACTCATCCTATGTCCTTGCAAACACTCCCAGCAAGTGGCTGACACTTAAGAGCAGATACAGCACCAAAACCTGAAAGATACAGAGTATAGAAGTGGTACATTCTACCGCATATCTCAGAGCAAAGCTTTCTCACACCAGTAGAAGCTTTCCCATTGATGCAGGTCAACATTTAAAGGTTACTTTAAGTCATGGATGACAGGCTGCTTTTGAAATGGAGACCATTTTGAGAGCTATCCAACTATATCTCTGAAGAGAAAGCCAGTAGCTAGGAATACCACTACCAAGAAAAAGACCCCACCAAACCCAAAACCACCCACAAGACAACACCCAAACAAAACCAAACAACTAAAACTGAGGAAGATGACATGCAAAGTGCACTGAGCACACATCCAACACAGCCTAAAGGCAAGGGCATTCTGGTGGTCTTTCACTGTAAAGTGGAACTTCTCCAAAGTGGGCTTCAAAAAAACCAGAACAGAACACAAGATAAACAGGAGGCATGTATACAGCAACTCCCTTCAGAGTTTTATGTTTAAAGTTAAAAAAATTTATATTAAAATAAGTAGCTGCAAACACATCTACTACTAACACAAGAGATTTTAATAAATACTATAGTGTATTTTAATTATCATTATGGAAAGAAACCCTGCAGTGTTTTCCAAGCAATATCCAAGCTTGACTCACATAAAGATAAAATCTAAAAGGTGGTGGTATTGACCTGATGGCACAGGTCAACAAGAAGGATTAATCTGTGGCAGGAGTCAAGGCTGTTTGAAACTGGAAGAGACCCAGCAAGAAAAAGATTCAGAGACAAATGTCAGAGTAGCAGGCTTTCAGGTTGGAAAGGGGGCAGACCTAACATTAAAAACGGACACTTTCTTAAACACTACAGAAATATCAGACTTACTGAACACCATATGGAATAAAGAGATTCTGCCTTCTGGGAAGCAACAACTAGACACAATAACCATTACTGACTACTAGAATATTTTAAATACACATACAATTTCTTACTGATAATAAACCAAAGATACATAACAATACACAAGCTTTCCTTGCAATGGTGTATTTGATACACAAGAAGTATGTGGAATACCTACATTTTTTCCTGTATAGAAATTCTTTCTTAAATTGAGAGAGAAAAAAATATTATGCTTTAATCCAAAAGTCTCAATACTTGTATAGAGTGAAATAAAAAAAAATAACCTCCCCCAGCCCCCAAGAATCAAACAGCACCTTTTTGGAATTTGCATTTTAAGCTTTAAACATCAATACCCAAATGAGACAGCTTATTACTCTTTGGAAATAGGTCGTGCAGTCACGATGGCCTAAAAAGAGTAAGAATAGATCAGTCGCTCAACTATCTGTATTTGCTCAAAAGCTCGTGTGTTAGTTTTACAACATATTTAAATGTATTTTCTACAAGGAGAAAAGCAACTGCTTCTTCTATCTACATAGAGAGTTTCTTAAGGCTCAGATTACTTGTGTTATTCTTAGGATCTAATGGAAATTAACTTTTTTCTAAGAATCTGATCTTTGCTCCTCCTCAGCACATTGTGAGGCCCGATACAGCAATTGTTACATCAGACGGGAGAGAAAACACCCCCTCAAAGGTCTGTTCGGTCAGCTAGCACCCTCAAAATGCTGCGTACTAAAATAACAGCTTATACGCACAAGGCAAAAACTTAAGTTCTTAGAGCTGGCACAAAGCAGATAGAAAGTGAAAGGAGACAACTGGGAAAGATAAACTGGCTGCAGGCCCAAAACTTGTCCCCAGCTATATTTCTTTAAAAATTATCAACCATCACAAACAGCTACTCACATCTCTGAACCTCATTCACTGGGGAGTTCACAGTCTAAAGTCATCTAGCACAAAAACCATGTGTGAACACTAGTTAAAAATCCCTCCGGGTGCTATGAAGAATATTTTCCTTTTCAAAAGCCAGGAACAGAGAGTGGTAACTAGGATTTGATGAAAAATTCTAGTTTCTTTCCACCCCTCCCACCCCCCCCAAAAAGATGTTTAACACCAGGTTAAAGACTGGATTTCTAAAAAAAAAAATAAAAATACATCAACACGTACATTTTTATTAGACATACAGAATAATTGTGCAAGTACCTGCACACTTGAGCTACTTGTTAGATAACTTGAGAGGGAAGAAAATTTTTTCCTTAGAACAAGCAGCTCTAATAATCAGCACTAGCAGGTTTCAAACAACAGTACCGACAAACCAGAAAAAGGAGATTTTTTCCTTTGTTTTTTCTTTAAATTATACTGTTTTCTGAAACTGATAACTGTATTACAGCATAATTTATAACATTTAGCAAACTAATAAACAAATCTCCAGGTGGCTGCTTTGCAAGTATTTTATTAAGAGAACTTCTCTTCCTGCTTAATAGGCAGCTTGACTCCTGCTCTGACAAGCTTTCATTGAGAAGGGACAAGGATCCCTTTTTGGGTGCATTCCTCATTAATAAAGCAGTACTTTCAAAGCCGTGGCCTTGCTGCATGGTTCCTTGATGCTACAGTGAAAAAGCTGACCAAGTAGATTTTAAAGGTTCAGGAATATACTGTGTTTAAGAGCCTTTCCTATGTAGTGCCGAAGAGCCTTTCCTCGTTGCATTTCTGAATGATACAAAAAAAAAAAAATAGACTTTATTACTACAAGCTGATTTTTTTCCTCCTGTCTACTCTGACTATTGATTCAAATTTCCTACGAGGACCAATTTATTTAAAATTTCTACCTGGTCATATCACTTCATTTGTTAGAGCAGTCAAGTTACCAGTCGCAAAGGTCATTCCCCTCTTTGGGTGAAATACAGCAACTTTCATCTCATTAGAAAAGCATAGCCAGTGACAACGATGAAAACTCACTGAAAGAGGTTCAAGTATTCCCATTTTATTCTGCATCACAATTGACCAGAAAGATGTTTCTCATCAACCACCACACTTAAAGTTCAGACAGTACTTCAAGGTGCCTGAACAGAAGCCAGAATGCAACCCTGTGACCCCACTCTTGGGGCTACTATGATGGAAAATAACACCAAACAAACAAAAAAACCCCACCAAACACAAACCCCTTCTTCCTCCCTACAAAAATCCCACCTTACCAGCAGACAGGAAGAAATTATATATTCTCCAACAGCAACACCAAAGTGACCACACCAGGACACATGCACTTTGGTGGCACAGAGGAATTGTTGAACCTAGCAGTCATCTGCACTTAAAAAAAACCACCACCAAAAAACACACCAACAAAAAACCCTAAAAAACAAATCAAACACACATCCAACCAACTGAGAACTCGCTTCCCTGAACTATGCTGTTAGTAAAACAGCTAGACATTGATAGGATGAAAGCCAGCCACCAAAACTTATATATTGGGAAGAGGGCAGAGTCTGGCTGGGGTTAGCTGGGACAATTAAGTAAATTTGTTTTATGAAATGGCCATTAAGACAAACCAGTATTTCCATCTTGTCTGACAGCCTGCCTCAGGCTAGATGACATTTTTTCTCAGAAAAAGTGTCATAGCTAGCATATGTAAAATAAAGAGATATTTGTGAGGATAGATTATTTCTAATAAGCAGAGAGTAGCTGAGCTATGAAGCAGAAAGCTTACATTCTTTAATTAGAGTAAGTCTGGATATTCTTGATACCCATAAACTCCAAAAAGAATGACTTGGAAGTTTAGAAATTCCCGGGTTTATTAACTTCCGGTGGCAATTATTTCCAGCCTAATCTCATCCTGCATGAGTAACTGTCTTTAGCACTGCTGGAACTAAAGAATGAGCATGACAATTTTTTTCTCCATTGGAGTTTCTGGTATCCTTAAGAAAAAGGGGGGGGGAAACTCAACAGTACAGGAATGAGTAAATTCAGTGAGAATGCAGAGATTTCACTTAATGCATCTACAATTTACATTTCAAATTTTCTACAGCCCATAACTGATCCATTTGCAGAGATTTTCTGTGATGTGTGGGAAGGCAAGAGAAACCTTGCTCAGAGAAACATGGCTCCTCTTGAAAGGACAGGAAAGTTTATGTGTAATAAAACAATCCACATAGGTACAAGTCTCATTATGACTAAACACTATTGCAACTATTCAAGCATAACTCCTGTAAAACAATCTCAGGGCACAATCATTTCACCAAATTTTCAGGAAATGAAAGCCTCCCACAGATTTCTCTGGCATAAGCCACATCTGCAGAGCACTGTTGTAACACAGGCAGGAAAAAAATAATTATCTCCTGCTACTAAGAGTAGTAGCAGATTTGGAGATACTTGCCATGCAAAGCCATCTGCCTGGTATGGACTCTACATCAGAAGTGACTGACATCTATCAATACATTGGCCCAGCTGGAACCTCATCATGTCAAGGAGCAGTTTTGATATACTAAACTGGTAATTTCTTAAGGTTCTTCAGAATTAAAAGAGTTTCTGAAATGCCTATCTGACAAAGAAAAGCAGTCATGGATCTGTCTTGCAGTGGCAAAAAAAAAAAAAGGTAGAAAAGGCAACCAAAATGAAAGGCCAGAAAGTTCTTTCTGTGTGCTGGGGGGCAAGAGGGGCACAAGAAAGAATCAAGAGGAGGAAAGAGTACATTAATGGTACTTTAAAGCTTATTGGGTTTGGCTGTCATTCTTCCCTTTTCGTATCCTACTATTGTTACATCAGAGGAATTAAAAAAAATAATCATCAAGAACCAGGAACCATCAATTTAAGCACTTTGTATGACTTAATGTAACTATGAAAACAGAGAGTTATCAAGAAAATCTTGGTTTTATTCTTGACTTTTTATAGATCCCAGGTAACACTTTGGCATAACCTTCAGAACAATACAAGCCAAGAGACTACAAAGTGTAGTTTTCTGGAGAATTCCCTACAGGTACAGATGGGCAAACACATACTATACCAAGCAAAGTTTCCAAGTCACTTTCAGCTGCGGTGGCAATTTACACCAGCCATTAGTTTAGGAAGGAGGAGAGGACCACCAAATGGTCCAGAGGCAAAAGGCTGGACATTGTAACTTTGAGAGATAGCTGGGAGGAAAAAAAACACCTGGAGCTAGTAATACTCACAATTTTGGATATCCAAGAGCGTGTCACTAGAAGGAGGTAACTGTGTGAACTGCAAAAGGTAAAAATTCCGCTACCTCTTTTAGTCATTTCCCCTGACTTACTATTACAATGATATTAAAAATACACACTACTTTCTCCTCCAGCCCAAGTACTCCAATCAGCATTTACACAAGTGTTTAAAATGCTTCAGCTGAAATGAAGCCCCCCTTCCCAAATCAACCATGAAATGCCACCACATGAACATGACTAGCAACAGTACAGACTGGGGAGGAAAAGAAGTCATTATTGTTCTTTTATTCACCAAAAAGACAGACCAGACCCCCTATTACAGTACATAGTTATTTTTAACCTGACTTTCAGCAAGGCTATTCAATGATAATTATTCCAGAAACACACAAACACAAAAAAAGAAAGCAAGCGTTTATTGTCCTTGGATCAGTCAAAAGTATGTTTTATCTAATGTACTTTGTAATAGGGCTGAATTTTACAAGACTAACTGTGGCAAGGCTTGCATACACCAAGTCAGACTTATCTGATCATTACTTACTCTGAAAACTTTTCTAAATGACTGTTCCTATTATTCTATTACTTAACTTACAAATTCCAAAGTGCCTGACAAGAGCAGGAAAGCATGGCTCTGTTTAGCTTCAGGGAAATGACTGTGAGAAAACTCAGTGTGGAACTATAGCAAAACCAAGCATCATCAAGGGTGCGGGAAGAAAATGCTTTGTTACTCATTACTTAATTGCCAGCATATATGTTAAGATGGGTTAAAAAAAAAACCAAACCAAAACCTGTCATCAAACTATAAAGCACCAGTGCAGTAGGCAACTTCTGATTCAAATCTAAATTTGTTAAGAGCTACAGTAAAAATAAAAAATTGCACCATAGTACTGAGGACTCACAGCCTACCTAAACACAAGCCGCTTTGGGAAAGAAAGCAAAATAAACCCTATATAGAGAACAACTATCCATAGTTAAACCTTCTACTCTGGGAGATAAGACTAAATAGGTTTTCTACCAAGTTTTACAGTATTAATACATTATATAAATACAAATTGGAAGAACATGACTGTCTGTTTTCCATTGCCAACATGTGTTGCAAAACAAACATCAGGAAAGCTGGAAACAAGATTTTGTATTATATGTTCAAGGAAATTCCAGCACAGGGAGGACACTCTGTTCTTCCTTGCCCTGTAGAGTAAGGATCTCATAAGCACCCCAGTTACTGCTCTTGGACATCTGGAAGTGGGGGGTGGGGTGGGGGGATGGTGGTGGTGTGTGAAATTGCGTCCCAATTTTTCATTAGAAAACCCAAATGGCATAGTTTTGATCTATTAATCCAAATTTCTACCTGTTGTTTGTTTTCTCTCCTCCTAGATGGAACTTTTTTAAGCCATGTTTATTTTTAAAGACACATATTGCTTTTTTTAAACCTAAACACTGTGTAAATCCTGTACATGTTAGTTACCCAGCCCATTCCACAGCTCTCTGTAACCAAGCACGCTACAATGCTCACCTCATTTTAACTTTCCTGTTTTCAACTGCAACTGAAACATGCTGTCAGATGCAGACTGATCATGTATTTTTACCATTAAAAGCAGTATCATGCATGGAATGCTGCATCAATGAACTTCTAAAAGCTTTTTCTAAGTAGCTATTAAATTCCCATTAGTATTTTCTATTAACACTGTCATCTCACATTGTAAGTAGCTCTTACACATGGGTTTATACATATATTTAGGTGTACATGAACTTCAGAAAAAAATACGTTTAATACAATTTTAACACAAGAACTCAGTTTTCAGTAAAACTTTGGAGACTAAAACACCAGCAGCTGCAACTGCTAAGGTGTGGGGGGGTGGATGGCAAAAATCCATGTATTTTGCTGTTAATTATGTCTTTTGGTAACTAATTACACTAATTGTAGATACATTTTTTTCCTGAGAAATTATGAAGTAAAATGTAGTAGCAGTTTAATTGAAGAGTTTCCAAATTGACATGCATTTGCAGTGAATGCTCTCAAGTTCAAAACTCTACAAATGATGCCTTGTATCTTGGTGAACTATTTTTGACTGCTGACAATTTCATTTAAAAAAAAAAAAGGAAAAAAGAATCTAGCTTTATTTCTCAGCATCTCTCAACTGTTTTTCTCATGGTCCCGATTTGGCTAAAGCTCTGTTATACTAAACAGTATGGAAACATAATCTGGAGGGAAGAAAAAGCACCTTTTAGATTTCCCCCCGCTCCCCAAACAAAGGAGAAGTTTATTCTTAACAACATTACAAGACAATAACGTTCAAGCAGGTAGTGTAAGCTTGCTTACCTGAGAGCAAGTGAAGTCACAAACCAGAGAGGAACTACTAATTTTTCATATTGTCTAAAACATCCAGAAGTGCTGAAGGTTTTCAACAAGGTTGGTTGTCCTCCCTCCGCTGCCTTTTATGTCCAGTCTTTCTGTATACCTACAGCAGAATCCTGACCTCTTCCTTTTCTTAAACAGCTCCTTCTCATGCATCTAAACTCCTATTTCATTTAGTTTCCACAGTTCTGGATATTCACCTATTTTAAGACCAGATAGAATGGCTCTTTGTTATTCTTTATCCATTTTGAAGTCCTGTCCCACCACACTTCCTACAAACTCCCTATAATTTGTCATGCCTCAGTATGGTAAATTTCTATTTAAAAAACTCTTTTTAAAATAATATGCATTAATTGTAAAAGCTGCATTAATTGTAAAAGCTGCTTGAATATATGCAACAAAAAGCAACAGGGAGGTGGTATGGTTGGAGAGAGTCCAGTAACACAGCCCCTTCAGACTTTCAAAGCCCTTCACTGTACACAGTAATCCCGTGTTGTGAGCCATTAAAGATTGAAACAGCCATCAAAAATAACCCTTATGCTAGAAGGCCACAGGGACCTAAAGAGGCTTTAAGAGGTGCTCTTTATCTCCATGCCAAAAAATTAAAGATTATCTAGAAAACTGACCATCTTAATATGCAGCTTCTCCTTTCATGTCTGGATAGTTCCATCGCTGCCCATCTGCCCCACATATTTTCTCTCAGGCATACACACAAAGCAGGCTATTTAGAGACCAAGACACTCAGGCAAGTCAGTGGACAAAAACACATGCAGAAAAAAACTGCATCATTAAACTCCTTTTCAGATTATTTTACCTACCTTTCCTGGTTTGTTTTTTTTTCCCCAGAGAAAGAATAGGGAGAAAAGAAGAAATTGGGAAAGAGTAGAGAGTATTAAAAGACGTTAAGACTTCCCATGGCAGCTGCCCTGTGGGGAGGTTCCCCTCCATCCCATGACTAGTGCTGACTCCTCCTCTGCCCCCATATTCCCAACAAGCCTACACAGTTTGGTCCTGTCCCTTTTAGTATTTCTTAGTGTTGTTGAAAAGTTAAACAAATACATAAAGAATAGAAATGCAGCTGTTTGCATATGCATAGCTGCCAAGGCGTTCTTCTGCAGACGATTTAGATGTATACACAAAAATACATCATAAGAGAAGAGTCGCAGGTGTACAGCCCCGGAACAGTTCCAAACACACTGATCCACCAGAAGAGATAAACACCTGTCATTTAGCCGAACAAATTTTACTTAGTACGTCAACAGACTAGGTCAGTCTCAATACCCTGGTTGAAAAGGGCTGCTGCTTCATAGTATTAATTTATTGTGGTTTTTAGGTCATCTGACTATATCCTTAAAATGTTGCAGGAATAGAGAGTATTAACATTAAGAAGGAACACCATATTACAAACAAGACAGATGGCTAACAAACCTTCAGATAAGTTCTGTATGACAAATAATCTTATAGATAATTATCTCTTCCAGAGGACAAACTGCTCAAATATTATTTAAAATAAAAACAAAGACTTCTTTGGCCCAAAGCACTGCAAAAGTTCACTTAGCTTACAGCTCTATACAAATAAGGTGAGGAAGTATTTACATAAGGAGAGGTTTGGTTTTTTGGTTTTGTTGGGTTTTTTTGGTTTTTTGTTTGTGGTTTTTTTTTTTACTGTGAGGGTGACTGAGCACTGGCACAGGTTGCCTGGAGAGTTTGTGGAGTCTCCAAACGCTGCAAGTCCCTTCCAAGGCAGCCATGGCTTTGCCAATAGGGCTTATTTGAGTTAAAACAAGATAATAAGCAAAAGATCAACTCAAAAGGCTGTTCTCTCCATTTTTGAAGGATGACTTAAGTTAGAAGCCCAGACTCCCCACATAGTCAAAGGGAGAAGGTGCCATTAGAGAATGGTTCATTCATTGCTCGACTCCAGCATTCCCATCAGGCAGGTAACAGCTCTCCCACTCCCACTGAACATGCCAATTATTTGCTCTCTAGATTTCCTATTACATGGCCTCGCTATTACACTGAAGCTCCAATCCAACTGCTTTTACCCAAGAAATGCTTTGCTATAAAACATAAATTTGTAGTACATTAGCAGCTTGAAAACCTCAGCCCATTTTCACTCTGCCGAGTACTCCACACGTCCAGAAGTCCCAGACATTGTGACATTAGGACAGGAAGACAGACCATAGTATTTTCAACCATACACATGTAAAATCTGCACAGCTTTATATAGCTTACACTGCAACATAAACATGGATATTTTCTACACTGGCAAGTGTTACTATGTTAAGCAATTGAAGAATCTGTATCAAAATGTATTTTGTCAGCAAGAAACCTATTATGAAGGAATAAGAAGAATATTATAGGTTAAACCAAAACATCCTCAGCACAGTAATTTAAAGATTTGATTAAAAGTACTAAAATACAACTTGTTAAAATGTTCTGCAGTTACAGAAACTCCCTTCTTTGCTTGGATTTCCATCGCATACACATTACCTCATTGCTTCCCAACTGTTAGACTCTGTTTCATTTCATTGTCTTCCTGGTCCAGAGGTTTGAGGGGAAAAAACACCATTACCAAGCATTTTGACCAGGAGTTAGGTTGTAAAACACCATAGGGTCCTTCTACACACTTGACCAGGCAAGTGAAACATCACCAAGCCTTTACAAACACACTATGTTTATTCAGTAACAAACAGCTGAAGGGCTAGCAACTGATGAGGTATTTGTAACAAAAAGCTACCTTAGAGTAGTAGCAACCTTTTAACAAAATTGAATGCTGATGAGTAACTGATCAAAACATCACTTTCAATTTCTTTAATTATATCTACAGAAAAAAATACAGAAGAGGTCAGTCTCAAAGGAGATCCATAGAATTTTTAAACAGGAGGACTCAAGCTGCTTCCCCCCCTCACCTTTCCATGTTAATGAGGTATTTGCGTTTATCCTGGAAGGCAAGCATGAAGACAGCCACATAGAAATAGAGAAACTGCTGCCTGACCATGTGATCTCACTCAAACTTGGTTAAAACAAAAATAAAAGCTTTGATTACAGAGGTATAGAAAAAGATCTATCCCTTACCACTAGAGTTGAGAAAGAAAGGGAGACAAATTCCAAGACATCCAGCAGATCTTCCTTAGGAGAATCAAGATTTCAAAATTAAGCACTGGGGTAGGAGCAGAGCAGTGATAACCTTGCATCTCTGTTCAGAAGTAAAGCCCTCTCGGGCACAGAGACCCGAGTTGAGGCTTGCAGTCCCACCAAGCACGTACCCCGGGCTGTGCACAATGAGCTCTCCTGAAGCTCAGCAAGGATGCACGTCCAGTGGGGGTAACCACAGCAAGCTCCGCTCCCTTCGCTCTCTTCCTATCCACCTCGTGCTCTTCCAGTCATTTCTGTTTGTGCCAAGATGGCTGACGCACTTGACTTGCAAGTACCACCTACTTAAGGGTGACGTTCAAAATAACATCTTTTTCCTCCCCCCCATATCTTTCATCTAGAATGAAATACTTGCACTACTATTGTACACCATCTCTGTACAAATCTGTAAATATCCTCCTGGTACAAAACCAGAATATTAATTCTTTTCCCATATTATTGTTTTAGGCTCTCAGTGTTTAAAGAAATAAAATAAAAAAACCCCAAGAAGCACCACTGTGCCAATTCATGGTTTCAAGGACCTTTGCAACTGTAAATTGAAGTATCCTAGAACACATGCTGGCTGAACACACTGAGAAACCTCACCTGCTAGACAAGATCACACCAGCTAGAAAACCAGAGTAATAATATATTCAACCTCCTACACCTTCACTCTAAATTACAGTCAATTTGCTAAAAGTGAAGCCACACGCAATCACTCTCCCTTACAAAGTATGTTCCAAACTAATGAATCTACAGGCTGCACTAAGGTGGTTATATAACACCAGCAAATTGACAGAAAATAGGGTCAGGAAAATAAAATCAGTCTTTGTAATCATCACCTTAGTCTCAGTTTCCTTCATCAAGTCACCCTGTCACAGCTTCACCTGCACTGAACTTACCAATCTGACACACCTGTAAACTACTCAATTGTTCCGCTGTTATTAATTTGCAGTAGCACCTGGAAACACAGCCAAGTTAGTCACTTCAAACACTTCAAGCAGGGGGGAAAATACCCAGACTTACCCTGAAGAGCTTGTGGACATGGTTGCAAGCAAGACTAGAACAGGAGGAAGAAAGACACAAAAAGTAATCAAATTGAGTTTGTTTTTGCTCAGGCTTATACCTGCATATTGACTGTGTGGCGTTTTGGAGTTATGTGAACAATGTTCACATCTCTCCGTCCCTGCTGGCTCATTGATGGCCATCTCTTCTCCTAGTTGATCATCTGGGATGGTGGCCACAGTTTAAGAACTCTGCCCTCAAAGACTTGCTTGAAACTGATGGAGCCAATCCAGAACTGGCTGCTGCCATCTCGAGGTACTCTACCCAAATTCATGAGCGCATAAATGATTAATGTCTTCCAAAAGTAGGCAGGGAGGGTTTAAAAGACATTGCTGCTTATGTTCTTTCAACTGCTGCTTCTTTCCGACATCACTGCTATACAGCAGGGGTAGAATAAGTAATTTCTATGAAGTTCTTTAAATTTCAATATCACTGAAAACTGCTGGTGACAATAAAGGATGACCTAGTGAGCTACAGTTTTCAATATTTGACCTGAATTACTTCACCTTGGGCTAACGCTTAGGAGATCAATTCAGTACCAAAGTCCTTAATTTCATTAAACACATTTATCCCACATTTTTCTTTACTGAACTTGCAAACTTACAGTCATGCTCATTCCTGTGCAACTGTAATTTTGATAGAATGGCCACTTTTTCCCTCCACCCCAAAGATAACAAAAGCACCTTGATGCCATACAAGCATGTGTTTCAGAAATGTACCACCCCCAAAAGGTGTTTGGGCAGCAGTTCAGCTTGTGAAGAAAATACACAGCCCATGGCTTCCCTATGCTCCCAAGTATGGGCTAAACAAGTGGCCATTATTCAAACCCCGTGAAACCCAAGGTTTCCAGACAGCAAGGCTAGAAGGCAGGCTATTTTGAAATACAGATTACACCTTGAAGAGCCCTGTCATTGTACAGTAGCTGGCTGACAATATCTTTTTTCCCCCCTAGATGTCAGAGCATATGCCACCATTGATGACTAACAAGTAAGGAGCACAAAGAAATTTTGGTGCATCAGTCAAACCGTGATTGCAAAACTATGAAGCCTGACATCAACTCAGGCTGCTCTCTTTGAAGTATAATACTTAACAGTCAGTGAATTATTTCATGTCAGTGCTGTGTGGATTTCTGATACTCGCACAAGATGAAAAACAGGCCAGAGCCTGAACTATGATGGAATGAATCTTTATTTCCAGTTGATAGGCACAACGGACACTAGTAGCAGACAGACACACTGTACTATCTACAGTGATATTCTGGGAAAATATTATGGTAGTTCGAAGTGTCCAGTTATAAAGCAGTAATGAACAAGTAAACAAAACTGAGACATCACCATAGAGATTAATTTCCATTAACAGACACCTCTCAGATATGTTTTCAAAGTACAAAAAAAAATTTCCAGAAACATTTCCAGAAAAAAAAATACTCCACTTTATATCTCAGACTCTCAAAGGACTTACAAGAGGTTCTGTCTTTGGTGAAGGAAAGCTCAAGACCTCTGTCACAAAGTAAGAGCTACGCATGTGTGCATACAGATAATAAAAAAAGAATCTTCAATATTGAGAACAATCAGAGCCTGCTTCATTCTGCTCCTGTCCTTTCACTGTTCCTGCATAATCTGATCCTGGAGAACTGCAGTACTTCAGGGAACACTGGCCAACGCCAACAATTCAGCCTCAGTCCAGTACTAGCCTTCACTTCTAGAGACAAGAGGTTTTTACTGACCATCTAGCACCTTTACCTCGGCAAGACCCTCTCTAGAGCGTCTAAGTCTTCCTAGAGGAAAACCTTGCATGCAAAGCACCTACAGACCAATGATACTGTCTTTTACACAGCCACTCCATATGCCACAGCCACTTTCTTCGCAGACCAATGCCTATCATAGGATAGTGAGAGTAAAGTGCAACCTCAATACAACAAATCACAGCAAGTGTCAAATCCTACACATGCAGAACATATATGACACTGTCCATTTGGAAGCATAAAAAGCCCCCATTACACAACTACATTCATCCAGTCTGTTATGTTGTATGTGAAGTGCTAGCATAGCCACAAGCAAATTCAGTATCACTGAATACTCAAAAGAATCCTTCATGAGTTGTTCTTAAGTCACAAGCATTCAAAACATTTTTAGCAGGTAAAATATATTTTGTGCACTCAAAGTATGCCACATGGGTCATGAGCACAGTTAAATCCAGCCTACTAAATAAGTGGATGTTTTCCTGCACTGAACTAAAATACACAATACTTGCCAACTATTAATTATACTCCATCCAGAACAGCATCCTTAGATCTCTGTTCATTGTTTGTTTTTCCACTAGCAAAACTGGGATATTCTAAGTGTTCTAATATATATCAAGGATATTCTTCAACAAGTGCATTGAGCTTTGCCATGTTTCCCCCGTACTTTTGTTGAGCACACGGAATGTTAGCCATCCTTGTTATATTCATACTCAGTGTAGCCACAAAAATTGTCTTAAGATGTATTCTAAACAACTGTCAGATTGAATTCTTGAAATGTTTATTCTTAAACTGTGGCTAATTTAGAAAACAAACTATTCGTATTCTACAGATTGAGCAAACAAAAATTTTTACGTTAAAAATGCCAGTATAGTTACTGAACTAATTTTTTCACATATAATTGTTATGACTATTTTACACAGTATATGCTACCTCTTCAAACATGACTTGCTTTTGTAATCATTCAGGCCAAGAAACAAACACACTCCAGAATACATCCACCCATTTCTAAGATTCCCTCCCTTCAATTCCATCTCATGGAAGCTTGATACATTTAGCCTTCATCCACCCATCAGTAACAACAATATAAACCACTGCTAAGACCTTCACTGCCTTTCCAACAAGTTGCGTTTGCTTCTCTCTCCCCTACTAGAATACCCACTGAGTTACCTCCACTTTTTGACCAGAAAGCAGACTTCTCCAAGCGAGGCTGAGATTCCTACATTAGGTTGTTCAGTTTTAAGGACTGTAAGAGGCTGCAGGACAAGACACTTGCCCCAAGTCAGGACACTTACTTCCACTTGATTCTCCTCTACTCCTACCATCCTAAGTTGCAAAATTATAAAGCTCTCCCTCCTTGCAGTCACCAACTAGTCTCTGTAGACACAGCTGGGAACAGACACCGTAAATTTTTTCAGTAGAAAAGTAATCTGCCTCACTTGCATGGAGTATTCAAAGTTTTGAGTTTCCAAATGTCCTGATCCACCTACTTTTTATTATCCGAGTGTGCACACTGGTGCATGAAAAAATAAGACAGCTGTAACAATAAAGACAACAAAACCAAATACAATAGCATGGGACACCAACCAAGTGAGCAACCCAACACAGCCAAGGGAATCCATCACCAATACAAGTGCTGTGACATCTCCTCTCCTCCTGAGGAGCAAGTGAGACCTAAATTCCTGTGCAAGACTAATACCAGACATAGTAATTTGGAAATGGAAAAAGCCCCAAACAAACTCAAACAGTAACCATTCAGAGTTTAGGTTATAATAAGAAAAAAAACCCCACATATATTGTGCCTCTATATCAATTGCAGTTAAAAATAAAGTTCGGTAAGGAAGAAGGAGGAAAAAAAAATATTTAATTTTTCTTTGTTCAATACACCCTCCAATTCTCCTGAATGGGGGATGGAAGAGGAATTACTCAATACAAACTTGTAAATTCTTATTTTTAGTAACTTGTCCTGTAGTTTCAGCTGAAGAAACTGCTACTTGTACCTTCTTCCCAACACCAACCCTCCCGCCCCCAAAGAAAGAGCTCTGCTGGTGCTAGGTAACAACTATATGTCATACTAATATCTTAATTGAGATATTAGCAATATAGGAGCCCATACGACTCAACAAAAAGAAGTACATACATATGCACCATGTATGAGAAACAATCTGCAAGCAACTCTAGGCCTTGCACACAGGAAAGAGGCTGTCAGCTCTTTTAAGCAATATATATCTATTACTTTTAAATAAACATATAGAGAAGTAATTCACATATTATCGGGGCTCCCATCTGGTACTAAGTAAAACGTACAACAATAACATATTAGATACGTTCTGGATCTCGTGCACTAGTCAAATGCAGTTACCAGAATGAAAAAAATTAAACATTAAACAACCACCTAGACTAGGAGAGTAAGAGTTCATATTCAGAGCTCAGACTAGATTTACTGCCAGGCAGTAAACTGTTGAATACATATAATTAAGCATACACAAAACAATATTATGCTAACAAGACTTTAAGAGCAGCAAGTAGGTAAAAGACTAAAACCATCTGTCATTGCAGCAAACTATACTATATTCCAAGGGTGAGAACCATTTACACTATATGTGGTGCCATCTATTAGTCAGAAAATGTCAGCATTCCTGCAAACAAAGTGAAGAGCTGTGAGATAACGTAACAGGTTTGAAAAAATTGTTTATCACATTTCACACTTGAGAGCTAGTGCCCTCCAACTTTAGAAGTAAAATAAAAGAAGTCACATGCATTTCAAAACCAAAATCCAGTTTGGCTACTGCAGCTTAGATTTTTAGGTAAAATAAAAAAGCCTTTTAAAAACATCTTTTGTGTTCTTTAGAAAACAAATAGGAAAGGAGCTGCTTTCCTTTAATGAAAAAAGTAACGGGTTGTGGCTGGAGATCTGCAAACCTTCAGCTGTGACAGTGCTGGGAATGGAAGAAAATCATACAAAGGGAAAACTTCTAGAACCAACACAGCAACAAAATTGCCCATGACAAGCGGCAAAAAAGATCTGGTCTGGTGCCCTTAGCGGACAAATACAGAGCTGCAGACATCTTGAGTAAAGAGCAGTTCAGAATGAATTTTCATCTTCTATGAAGCCAAACCTAACTGTGAACTAGCCGCTCATTGTAAATACAGAAGAGTTTTGGTTTCCCAACAAAGAGGAGACTTGAGATAAGAAGAAGGGCAGGAAAAAGTCATACCACCACCACATTCTCCCCACTCATCACCACACGTTACATTGGAGACAGGAGACCAATGTGTATTAAAACACAAGTTAAAACCAAAGTAATACCAGGACTCCACAGCCTCTCCCCCCTGTCGCGGGACAGCCTCAGACAAGAGAGCACAGTTGCAAACATAAAACTGTCCCTACTGTATCTATTAGGAAACATGGTGCCAGAGTAAAGATCAAAATCAAGGCAATTAAGCCATGGACTTGAACATCTCAAAATGCAGACAATATCAGGCAAATCTTTTATCAGAAATAATTACACTGGAAGTAATTTTGAAAGTGCTACTGAACTTCGTTTTGCCAGTATAAATGAGTACAATGGTTTGTCAGTGCCCTTTCCGGTACTTACAATTTTAAGTTTTTATTCCAAGTCACTATTTTTTTTAAATAAACTATATTTTTCAGATTGAAAAGTACAGAGAACTAAATATAATTTCCTGGGAATTGAAGCAATTATTAAAGACAAATGCTTCCACTACATCTGAAAGAAAAAAGTTTCCCATAAAAAAATTTTGCTTTCACCTAGCAAATGACATAATTCAGTAGGACAGCTCTACAGAAAATTTTAGTTCCAGACTGTTCTCTGAGCTACATGTAGCTATGAGGACATGCTTCAGACATGTTCTACTGCACATTCGTAAGACTCCAACCTTAACAGCCTGGGGGCCCTACCAATTATTTCTAAACATCGGAAAGGTACAATCAACACCAAGACGGATCTTGAGACCAAAGCAGTGCCTCTTACCAGCACAAAGTCAATAAATTCATGTTGCACATATTCCCTTTAATGGTCTCTGGTCTACTGGAGGTGCTAAAAGAGTGAAGAGAAATGGACAGAGCACATGTATGCCAGCTATCATCATCTTTATAAGGGTCCTTTTAGAGCAGCCAGCTGGTTTAAATTAGAGCAGAATATCATCTGCACCAGGCCAGATTATGATTGAGGACTAAAAATCCATTATTAAAAGTTACACTGTTTCCTACCCTCTACCCCCAACGTATCAACTGGCTGTATGGGGTGAACAAGTAACTGCAGTTAGACTTATGCAAGAGCCGATGTAAAATGCTATCCTGGGCTCCTGGAGACTTCCCAAAACCAGCAGACTATCGACTCCTGGTCTTGAAAAAACAAAAAAGCCAACCAACCAAACAAAAAGAGAGGGAACAGCACCCCCTCTTCCGATAAAAATATTCAAAGCATTTCAAATTAAAAGCCATACATTGTTCGACTGCCAACTGCAGTGTTTTCTCTAACTACTTGTTTTCCCAACAATTACATTTCATAAACCCATGTAGTCTTCCTCAGATAAAGTGATATTATTGGTTTTTCCTTTCTCTCTGCTCGCAGCAATGTGTCCATATGATCAATATCATTAAGAGTTCCCACATCCTTACTCAGGAGCGTGCAAGATGAAGTTTCTAAAGAACCAGTGCAACATCTAAATGCTTCAGTCTTCCACATGATCCTTTCTGGAGGTTGCCTCTCAACATATTTCCTTCAGTATTTGTGCTTTCACAATATAACACTGCATTTTAGTAAGAACGTGTAATTTTCTTGTGCCGTATGTATGGTTCAGAGCACCCACAGGCACACCTATGGCTTCACAACTGTCACATTATATTGCAAAACCTGCAAGAAATAGCCTATAAGGACACAGAATTCAAGTTATGTGAACATAATTTATTATCGCAGAAATGCCCACTGCTCCTCTTGGGATTTTTTAAGTTAACTGCACAGACAATTAAGGCAACCCCTACTCTCTTCCTTACTCACAAATAAGGGCTCTGACTGACATGCAGTGGCAAATTAAGGAAAAAAAAAAAAAAACCTCTGCCAGCTGAAGCAAGCCTCAACCCTGCCAGCTGCCCCTTAGAATACAAGTTGTTGCCCCAATGACAGATGGCTGTACAGCTCACGTGGCAATTCAAGAGTGGCTCCAGTTTTCAGCCTAGCATAATTAAGCCAGCCAACTGCAATTCCCATTTACTTTCATATGCTGCCCTGAAAGATTAAAGCACCACCACAACCATATTTTGAGCCGTTGATCAAGGCAGTGGTCCTTGCCTTGAACAGGGAACAGGTGGGAGCACAGGACAAATTACAATGGAGAGCAACAACTCCCAGTTCAACCACCCAGTTTTTATTCTGGGACAAGCTGAGCACTAAAATAAGGCCAGAAAGACGACAGGTATTGTACCAAGAGAGACTGCATAGTTCAAAACTAGACTAACAACCACAGAAGCCCAAGAGCATCATATTCAATTCTGTGCTTTAAAGTTAAACCAATTTAAGAGTGCAATACTGTCAGAAAGGGGAGTACAGATGGTTTTCCACCAGCTCCCTCACACAATGGCCAGTGACTGTGCAGGTGCACTGTCACCAAAAAAACAAAGGAAGGAAGAAGCAAAGCACCACCTAGAAAATCCCTTTCGATGGCCATCTGCAATTACCCTGCTTAAACCAACAGTGAAACTGTGCCTACAGACTTCCCTGGTGACTTTGGGCAAGTCATTTCTTTATGCTTTCACTTCCCGCTGCTGGAATCAGAATGATGGTACTTCACTATATCCCAGGTGTGCAATGAGGACAGCTACGGACACGACTGAAAGTCTACAAGATACAAGAGTACTGCAAGACAAATATCCAAACTAGTAAAATGAAGGTGATCCTTTACCAGTACCTGAAATTACTTGAGGCCATCACTAGAATCACTGTAAGAAACGGTGGGATAAGAGACATTTCCCCACATTTACTGCAACCCCAACATAAGACCTTCAGGCAGAAGGGAAGGATTGAAGTTGAGTGCACTGATTAGTATCTTTTTTCACCACTGAATGCCTGAACAGCTCTCTCCCAAGTAACCTCTTGGCATATACAAAAATAACGATTTCTGTGAAGAGATCAGTTAAGCCAGGAACCTTCTGGACTAGAAACTGCTCCTTAGCCTCACTCCACCCACTGCATTACAGTTACTAGAAATACTGAAAAAGGAAACAAAGAACAACTGAATTATGCCTCTCACTTTAAAGAAGTTAAATATGCATACATACAAGTCTATTCTCAAAAGAAAAAAGTCACTTAAAAGTAGTAATTTCTTATTTAATTTAAACCCCCAAGATCATTAAGTCTTTTACAGAGATTCTCACTAACAAAAGTTTTATCTAGGTGGGGAGATTTTGCCAGCTAGGTTTGGAGAAGGGGATACTTAAAGAGTTTCTTCTCCACACACATATATGAAACATATCTGAGGGGTGGGGAGAAAGAGGCATGCCTTGGGAAAAAAATCTATCACTTCTCTGTATTAATAAAAAAGCAGGTTGATTTCTTTTTTTTTTCTTAACTGTTCTACAAAACCAACACAAGCAGGATTTGTGGATACCAAGTTCTCAAATCTTGCTGTTGTGATCTATTCACCTTTGCTTCTTTCTCAAACCATATTTTGATTTCACAAACTAGAGGGATTAAAATTCATTTTCTGTAATATATTTGGCCGCTTTTGCAATACTAAAGGATTTGGGGGAAAGACAAAATATATATCCCAGAAATCTTACAAAAGAAAACTTTACCAGGCTCAAGCAGTTGCCCCAGCCACCATAATGCACACGCAGTATTTCTGTTACTGAAAAATATAGCCATTCTGCCAACAGGACCCTACACACAAATATTAAGAAAAATCATAGTGAATGTTTAACACACAGTATATACACATAATTTTAGCGACTACATCTGCATCAAAACATCACAAAGCTACTAAAACAGACCACTTCTTCAGTTTTTCTTACTATTTAAAACTTGCTCATTAAGCTTGCTCATTTTGAAAGTGGTAATTATTTCCACCACTCAAGTGACAGAAACAGTTGAAAATTTCTGCCTTCCCAGCCATTACAGAACTACTTCAACAGGCTCTATCCGTTTGCTAATAGTGGCAGTCCAGAGGAATGCTGGGGGTCCAACCTTGCTGCTGAAGAAGAAACATTGGGGTGGCACCCAAAGTATATTTACTCTGAAAATCACTGTGCCCAACTTACTAGGAATTCAGCACACTCAGTGTTTCAGCTACTGTTTTTCATTTCACGCTATTGTATAACATTTCTAAACCTTACACAAAAAAAAATTCATTGGCAGCTCAGAGCGCCCTTTGTGATCTCGGTCATGGAGACAACTGAAATAAATGAAACAAACTATGCAGTCAGTCTGTTGGGATTTACCCAAGAACATGGTAACAAATCCACTTTCACAGCATCAGTGGATGGCAGATATTGCTTGGTAGGCCTTTCAAATAGAGAAGCTAAAAGTCACCATTTTCTCCATACACCACCTATTTTTAACTTCCAACATATTAATCAGTGTAAGAGCAAGCCATAGCAGAGCGCATGTTCAAATCTTCAGTTTCTTGAAAAAGTTATCCAGAAAAACAGAGGCTGAAAAAGTAATGAAGTGAATGTGAAAACTGGTCTTAAACTGGACTACCACATAGTATCCATATTAAAAATTTCAAATTAAATTGTTTAAAATTTCCATTAATCTTCCATTCTTCTTTTTCCCACATTATCCACATTTTTACAAATAAGTTCACATTTCCTTTATAATCACTTTTTATTTTCAGTCCAGTTATGGAAACTATAGCTAACAGCTATAGTAAAGGCAAGAGGCCCCTAAAAGATAAAGTGCTTATTTCAACATTAGCATGACATATACTTTCCTTTAAAATTACATATTAAGCCTATTTTGTCTATAACTGAAAATCAGAATGATTTCACCTCTTCTTCTTTGCTGCCATTTAAAAAAATAGGTTTAGATGAGACAGCTGTCAGAAAACATTATTTCCTGTTAGCACCTTTAACATTAACAAGCTCAGATGTTCAAACATTACTTAGAAAAAATAGGAAATCCAGGATCACATCGACATGTACCATGATGACTTTATCTTCAGAACAGCGCTTCATTAGATACCCACTGAACCTACTCAGGTAGGCCTTTTTCAGTTACTTAAGGCTTTTAAATTAAGGTAAAATTTGACAACAGCAAGCATCCATACTAATACTGGCAAGTGTATCAGCAGATTATTGATCACAAGCTGCTAATCAATGAGCAGCTGCTGCTAAGAAATTTGGAAAGATATGAAGGGTCTGAACTCATTATCAAAGGCCACCTGAAGTCATTCAGACACTACCCATTATCACAATCACACCCATTCTTCTTCTAATCATCCAGGCAGCAACAGTAGCCCAAAGCATTTATCTCCTGCCATCCTACTGATGCTTAGCTAGCCAAATGACTGTGCAACTTGTGTTGAAGGAGGTTCTCTCAACAATGATCTGAAGTATATGCCTTAGAGGCTCAATTCCTATATAGCTTTGTAGAGAGTTAAAAATGGAGCCAGTCAGGAAGCTCCAGATGGATCTGAATAAAATGGTTCTCCTGTGATGGAAAACCCTCTACTCTTTCACATACCACAACCACCCTAGACCTTCAGTCTTGCAACTTCCAAGGTCATAAAGGATGGAGCTCAGCTATCTCCTGTCCCTACTCATGATCTCGACTAGGGCAGTTGCAGTCAATACAGGTCAAAATGGAGGAAGTGAAATTCCAGAGTAAACTCTGGTTTATTCTGAACAACTGATCTTCCACAACTGCTGAAGAAAATCAAGGGGTCAAACCTTTCTGCCAAGAAAAGATGGTCACAGGTCTTACCATCTTCAGAGAAAGGTGAAGTGTCACATCTTGCCAAAGACTAATATAACAACCATGTAACCAAAGTTGCTGTCCTTCATTTTCAAGGCTGCCATTTCCTTAAGCTGTTGCTAACATTAATTTGAACAGCTACTACACACAATTTAAACTGATGGCCCAACAGCATTTGGGTCATCTTTCTGGTCTTTTCCTTTCCCAATAGTCAGGAAAGGATTATTTAGCCAAAAAGCATCCATTTTGTCCTCAGCTCTTAGAAAAATTACTATAATCAGAAGTTTTCCTATGCTTCTGCAGCATAGTTTTTTCTAAAGGTTGACAAATTTTCACAACTACTTATTTCTCAGAGGCCTAGAGCAAGCCTGCACCAAGGCCTATGTCTTTAGAAGACTGAACCCCAAGTAAAAGAAAAAAAAACAGAAGTCACATGTTTCCACTCACTTTCCCAAGTACAAGAAGTTGGGAACTGTAAATATTACCCAATACATCCTAAAAACCTCTCATTGGCTAAATAAAATTAAAAATGGGGAGGAAGCTGTATTTATTGGTCATATACACATAGGATCAGTAGTGCAGTAATTAACTAACCAGATCCATGTGTGGGAGAAGGCAAAATACATTAGATTCAAGAGGCAGTTTTGAGTTTCTCTTTGGGAGCCTTGGAAATTCAGTAAGGCAGCAAGACAGGGTGTCAATATCTGACTACTGAGAAGTATTGTTCCATATGCATTTAAGTAGTATTTTAGATTTTAATCATTATTGATGAACCAGACTGGGTAGCTATGTATTTACTGTTGCAAAATCAAGTTTCAAATAAGAACTAAGGCACTAAAAAGAAAATCAATTGTTTTACCTTTAATGTCATTTCAGATCAAATTCACGTGCCATTTGTGGTCAATGGGAATCTTTCAGCTAGCCGTGATTTCAGTGGGCTTTGAATCAGAACATCCTGCAGAACATTACTGCAGTGTGAGAGTAATTTCAATTACCAAGCATCCTCTGAAAGAATTTGAAGTAAAACCTACTTCTTTAAAAACAAGAAACAAGTATACCAAGATACCGTGAAATAAATTACTTATTTATGGCATTTTAAAATGCACTAATGAAGCTTTCATAAGTTTGGCTGAAGGAAAACACACCTGGTAATTATACCATCTGACTGATTTTCAGGGTAGCATCTTTGTAGTATTCACTCCTTCAGCAAGGTATGATCTCAAAACAGCAACAAGACAGGAAACTGTGGCAAAGCCCTCATCTTACTGTTGTATAGATACACCCAAACTAGCTTGGGGACAGAAACTGCATTATTGTTTTAGCCAAGGCACTCCAGCAGGTCTAACAATCCACGTGGAGAAGGGAGTGCCTTGAAAGAGCGTAATGAAAGAGGGTCAAGCTAACTCAAATTACCTTCCATTTGCCACAGGCTAAAAGCATACACATGAACAATTACTGTGAATCAGATACCACAGATCAGCTGACATACGGTAACCTGTCATCCTACAATAACCTGTCCAAATACAAAGATAGCATGAAATTTAGACTGGCTGTAGAGCTACAACTCACCCCTATTCAGAAAGCAAGGGACTAAACCCTAAACTTTGCTTCTAGATGTATAAACTGAAAACAAGCAACAGAAGAGAACCCACAAATCAGAGCCCTTAAGGCAAACGGGCTATTTCCAAACACTACAAACTGGGATTACCAAAAGGAAATAGTTACTGTAACATGACCCATTGATGCTAACCAGTCCTCTGGTAGAAAAGTATGCACACAGCATGATGACCATGAGACTGCAAATTCAGCCCTTCTGCTGGTCTGGACAGTGGTTATTTAAAACAAATGTAATAATTCCAAGTATGGTTGTTAATTTTGCCTTGTAATGACAATTCACAATAGGACAAAACCCAAGCTTTTTCTTCCCAACCTCATTCCCAGGAATGCTTGTTTCTCTATGCTGTGTTTGGGAGGTAGGAACTAAGAATTGTCTGGAACATAAAGAGTACTGTCCTTCCAGTGGCCTGCAACTAGAATAACCCACATGTACTCTTCCTGTTGACCACCAGTATTTTCCCAGCCTAAGAGCTATGTCTGATAAGAGGTTTAGTTAATTTTAAAGATCAGTTTTCACTAATAATGGCAAAAACTATCATCAAACAACCAACCCTAATCCAAACACCTACCAAGCTCAATGAAGTCAAGCAGGACAAAAAAAACTGAGGAAAAACTTTATATACTCTATCAACACTAGAGTGGCACTGTCATGGTAGAGCTATACAGGTGAAACAGTTTTTTGGAACACAGAACCATTTGTGCAAGAAGATAAATACTACTATTGTTTTGATATTGGAATACGAGTAACATCTGGTATGTATTGGAATAGTATTTCTATACACTTGCTGAATAAACTAAGCAGAATCAAGAAAATATAGCTGCTTATCAGGAACAAACCTAGCCTCAGCAACAATGCTTCTAGGCAGAAAGCAACTATGCAGCAGTTTGAGCTCCTAGAACAATGCAGTGCCTGAACGCTCACATTTAAGACATCAGGAGGAACCTGACAAACCTGGCAATGGCACGGAAACTGCAGGTTTCTGTTACAACGAACAGTAGGTTTCATTGTGTGTATCATAGCACATATCGTAGAACAGAGCCGCAGAAGTGTTTCAACAGCTCCTCTCAAATGGAGAGGACCATCGCCAGTCGCTGTGCAAGGTTCCACTCTTGCAGGACAGGGTTAGTTGTGAGGACAAGGGGCAGTCCCTCTTCCTTCCTCCCCACTTTGTACCTGATGACCACGTCTCTTACACACTCACCAAACTCTGCAGTTAGGTAGTTCAGAGAGCTAAACCAGCTGACAACTACTCAGGGTGTTTTGAAGGCTTAAGTTTCTGTGGTGATCTGGTTCAGGGAGCTACAAGTGCAGACACAAGGCAGGGGAGAACACGGGGCTAGAAGCAAGAATAATGTGATGACCTCTTCCCCCAGCAACCAGACTCTTAAGATTACTTACTTATCTTGTCAAAATGCAACTAAAAGAAATATCTCAGGGAAGAGCATAAAAAATAGTCCCTAAAAGCCTGCTGAAGGAACTGTATGTTTTACAAGCGTACACTTGTTGCTTGTCTGTGTCCTCCCAGCTCCTATGTATGGATGAACAACATTTTAAGAACAGGCAGCAGTATAACCAACAAAACTTAGTTATTGAGAAGAACCACAATAACCACTATGCAAATTATTGTTTAAGAAGTATTCCAGATACAGAGATTTTAATAATCTCAAAAAAAGTGCATCAAACTTTCTAATAGGAAACACAATTTAAATGATAGAAGATTCTTCTAAAGCATCATGTTTATTTCAGAATCTACATCTAGATCTCACTCTCCTACAACAACTTAAAAGTCTTTTTTAAAAGCAGTAACATATTATAAAAGCAGAATTTTGATAGATGTTCTATAATTTCCCTGTATGTTTTAGTTTGCTTTCTCTCTGCTCCCCCCAGCTCATTTCATTAAGAATTTAAGGACTCAGACTAAAATCCTGGGTCAGATACTACAGCTTACCACTATGAACAACAGTAAAAATCACCAAGTATGCTTCCCCTCCTATTCAAGTGCTGAACAGAGAAACACCACATAAGCAAGAAACAAACAGAAGCACTTAACAACCAGAAAACATGAGAGGATTAGGTAACGATAAAGTCAACTTAACAAACCTTTCATTTTCTCAATTCCTGTTAGTTCACTCACATTTTCCTCTCTTCATTGCTTTTACTGTCCACACATTCAACAGTTCTGATTTACCTTTCCTGCACCATCTGGTACAATATAAGGCTAAATATATTTAATCAGCACAATTGAGAAATCTTAGAGAAGCATGCTACCTCCTCTTCCAAACAGACCAAATAGTTCACAGCCACAAGCTGTAGGAGGAAGTTTTAAGCTCTGCCACAGGTGACCCACGTTACAACACACCTGGGGCATACTAACTCCCTCTACAGAAGTGACCCACACGAGTTGTCCTTGCTGCAGCCTGGCCTCCCCGATGATACCCCTGTGTGTGAGCAGTAAGTGTGCTTAATGTGCCAAATAAATGCACGTGTGCAGCAGTCCCTCTGTACAGGCGCTGCCAATTCAGCACTTGCTGGCCACACCAGATTTATCATGCTGGTAAGGAAACGGCCCATGCAAAGCAAGCTGCAAGCCTGACGTTCCCAGGCAGCTGCTGGCTTGACAAAGCGTTCGCAGTGCTCCAGTTCTACGCTTATACATTAAATCCTCCATATCCAGTGTACATAATGTTTATTATGCTTAACGCCCCGCACACCTGCAGTAAAAGCCCGACACACGTTGGACAGCTTTGGTCTACTCCATAACTGTGATTCTCCCAGGAAGTGCCAGAGCAGGAGGGAGGCAGAGAGTATAACCTTCCCCCAAAGCAGAAAGATATCAAATAGATCCATGTAGAAGACTTTATTACTTTTTACTTAAACTACTGGGCTCAAAGTCTTTGTAACACAGAAACTAAATAAAAAAAAATAAAAATTAGTATTTCTGGGAAACTGTAACAGATGTTAAAGGTCTGACAAATGACCAAAATATGCCAAAACTATAGGCAATGAACATCACTGTGAATACAAAGAACAAATATACTTGAATTTGATCTCTCCAAAACAGACAGAAAGCTTTAGCATAAATTTAGGCGCTTGTCCTACATGAAGGACAACAGAGGTACCGAGACACTCCTCTGTACTCATGATGCAGAATCAGGCTTAACAGAAGCTGTACGTGAAGTACCAAGTTTATAGATTCTAACCCTTTATCTGTAATGTAGACTTTGGAAACATTTCATTGCAGAAACAAGGATTACACATCCATATATAAATATGTCTTTTCACAGCCTAGGACTCTCTTTTAAGGAATATGGAAAATCCTGTATTAGATTTCTTTCCACCTGGAGCAACTGATGCTTGACTTCTTGACTTCTTGCCATAAGGGATGATCCTACAAAAACTGAAACCAATTTAGTTATTTTGATGCACGTCTGGGCATCTGCTTCAGAATAAGAGTCATTTAATTCATTTACTGTTACAGCCCAGCACACACCAATATAAGCCTTTTGGTGCATATATTAAAAAATAATAAATTATGCACATGCTTACACACATGCACTTGAAATAGGGCCAAATAAACACTCCTTAACTGTCCTGAGATATTTATCTTAGCATTACAAAATTCAGGTTTTGTGAGCAAGAAATCTACTGGAGCTTAGTTTCTACATGTTTGTGTCTTACACAGCCTAACCTACTCTTTCTCCCAGTACTTCAAACCCTCACATCCCCTATACAGACAAATGACTAATTCAATTACCTTATGTGCTGACAGGCCAGCTGATTGCTGCTTCTTGGCACGGGTAGAGAGGGTAAGTTATAAATGTCTTTCCCTCATTGTCTTCTTCCTCTGCCCGGTCAATAATTTCCACAAAACTTAACTTCACACCCCTTCCTTTGTCAAATCTGGTTGAAATGAGCTAACAAGTTCAGAAGTTGCAGAGTGACAGACAGACTGTATGGGTGTGTAAGTTGTGTTTTCTTTGGAAAACAAACTTGGGGGGGGGGGGGAAGCAAACTTGCAAGGTAGGTTTACAGGCTGTATGTATTAAATATGCCCCAACTCTCTAAGTATTGAACCAGTTTAACCCAATCTAAATTGGAGCTACCACAGTCCCAGCACACCCACAGGCACTCGGTCTTATCCCTTCCCTTGTAGCAGCACTTGTGCCAAAAATCAACCTGGGGGGAAAAAAAAAAAAAAAGCAGTTAGCGTTTGGCGCAGGCAGCTCCGGAGCCAGCTCACTGCCTTGTCACATGGACACTGCTACCACGTAAAAGGAACGCGCAGGATTGTGGCAGACACAGCTGCCATGGTGCTACATGTTTGGTACTTAACAGTATACAGGATCCAGTCCTAAAAGCACTTAATACTGGACTTAAAGCTCAGAACCTCATTAGTACCATATCCAGTAATGTGCTGATGTTATAAAGAGCACATATGCACTAATGTAGCAATCATTTTGAGAAGAACAGAAACAAGAAAAAAAATTGTATGCGATAGCTCTGAGGTTGGCAGTTTTAGCTGCATTCTGGACAAGGTTTTGGTTTTTTGTTTTTTTAAGTAAGTGTTTAACCTTGTATTGTTCCTAAAACTGTAGCCAAACCTTTACCCTCAAGATAAAAAAAAAATAGCACTATAACCAAACACAGGAATATTTAAACACAGACATCACGCAGTCCCGATTTCCTTTTGGGTAGACCATTGTCCTAAAGAAAATGAAAGGACCCATCTATTCTCTATCCTTCATGCAGAATTCCAAAAGCACAGAGTAAAGCACTGGCAACCCCACTGGTGAGTGGGGAGAGATCAGGACGGAGAAGGTAAAACAGAAGTAGCAATGTGTAGCCAGAGTGGCTAATTTAGATGGAGGGAGGTGTGAACAGCAGAAGAACATAAGGCAAAACATCTTGGGAAGTATATCCTGATAACATCTTATCTTGGCTGTACAACACAGTGAGTTTGGGGGAGAAAAATGTTTATCTGCAATCATTTATGATCTGCATTCCCCACTGATCAGAATACAGGTGCGCAATCATTGTTTATCAATGTATAATATAGATAGTATGATTATGCATTCATTAGATCTATTCACACTACATATATAAAATACACTAAAATAAGAATCACTTCACAGTACAAAACACAGCTTTGTATGATTTTTAAACTCTTACAAGGAACCTCTGATGGAAGATTTTTATAAAACCATTTTTCCCTAGTGATCTATTTATTAGTAACAGGAGTCACAACTTGATTTTTATCCAGTGGTGAAAATGTAGCAGCTGTTACACAGTTGCAAAGCACTGTCTACTTACGCAGCATTAAATAATAAATAAAGCTCAAGACCTAGTACACGTTTTAGTAAGCAATCTACTTTAATGATACGAGACAACAAGAAGTTCCAAAGATTAACTATGTGCTACATTATCAATTCTGTTCCATAATTGTAATTCTAAGTATTGTGCTGTAATATGGAGGAAGGAAATAATAACAACAAAGAATAAATTTCATTTAATCACAGCTGCACTCACATTATCTAATAACTTTTTTTAAACAAATTTACATCCGAGTTTAATAGAAACCCTTTCCTAATAACTTACACTGCTTCTTTGGTACAGGTTTTTTTAAGATGACCTACATTGCTTGGGAATAAAGGTGAAAAAAGTCACCACTGACTTGTGTGGTATAGTCTAACCCTAGTATATTGACTTATAATTTAGTAGCATTATTCATCACCCTTTACAGTAAGAGCCCTGCACAGAGCGATCAAAGTCACAGGTAAAACTGGAATCGGCTTCCAGACAGAGTGGATCAGACCTTGCAAGTTCCAAGATAGAAACAGGAACTGCACTAGAGACACCCCAAATGTAGATAAAAAACTAGCAACAAAGGACCCTAATGCTGTCAATAAGTCTTTGGGCAAGTCAGACCTAGTGCAACTGACCTTCAAAAATGGAAGAAAAAAGCTAGCAGTGATCCATATGGAACAGTAATTTCAGCAAACTGTGGAAGTTGATTTTGTTACATTTTTATTACCACTGAGTGGTAAACGGCAATGAAAAATGTAAAAAAGAAAAAAAAAAGGTGGATGTAGAGTTCCACAAAACATCAGAGTAATACAAATAATTTGCAGCCTCGTATTTTAACAGAAAAAGTTACTGCCTGTATCTTTAGCAAATTAATAACACAGGAACAGTTTGGTAGTCCAATGTAAAACTGAAGAATCACAGCATTTAATCCACAAGCACACCTTTCCGGATGCCTTTTAGAAGTTACATTTTCATCTGTTTAAAAGAAAAAGTAAACTGTGGGGTTGAAAAAATTCTATATTCTGCATTTGGAACATTGATGATGAAAATCCTCAGTGCATGTCATTGAGAGGAGGAAGTTCTTTTCATTGGTTTTTTTTTTTTTGTCTTGTTTTGTTTTTTTAAATGTCAGTATACCAGAGAAGTCATTTTAATTATATAATTATTTTGGAAGGTTTACACAGGACCCATAATTGGGCATAAGACATCACATCCTCTGGTTATATACACAGCAATCTGGTCTGGGTAACATTCTTTGCTCTGACCAATGTGTGCGAGGGGGGGCGGGGGAAGGAAGGGGAGGGGGGAGGAATGGAGAATTAAAAATACTTCCTCAGATTAAATTTTCTTTACTTCATTTGCTTAAATGTTTTGATTGCATAAAACGCACTAAAATATTTATCACGATGCATCTCCGTAGTTAAAATACCTTGTTCTCAATGCGATATCCTAGATACTCAAACAAAAGACATTCAGATGACAATGAAGGCTTTTTTTTTTATTTTAAAAAGGCATTTGTACATCTAAAACTGCACCACGGATCAGTCTCCTTTATCATGCCAGAGTTGTGACAGCCAATGCATAAAAAATTAAAATCCAATCCACCAGATAAGACATGCAAAATGTCTCCTCCAATCCCACCCCCATCTCGCCTTCAAAAAAAAAAAAAAAACCAACCCTGCACATACGGAGCACACGCACACTCGCACCCCCAGGAGCCACCATTGGGGCGGCAGTGCCAGGGCGGAGGGACCGCCACCCCCTCGCCCCCCCAACCCCCCTACCCCAGCGCTGCCGACCCCGCTCCGGGCTCCATTAGGGGAGGAATCCCACCTCGCCGCTTCCCCATCCCCTCAGACAATGGTGCTCTCCCCCATTAGCTCCAAATTGTCAACATTTTTACGCTAGGCCCCGGCCCCACCGGCGCGGGCGGACCCGCCGGGCAGGGCTGAGGCGCGGGGGGCCAGAGCCCCCGTTCCGTTCCGGCCGGCTCGGGGCCGCCGGGTGCCGCGGCGGGGGCGAGCGGGGGGGCGGTGTGGCTGAGGTAAATAAATGGCCGATCGGCCGCGGCCCGCGCCCCCCCGCCGGGCGCTGTAACTGAAGCCCGGGCGCCGAACTGCGCAGCAAACATTGCGCGGCGCGGCGGGCCGCGGAGGCTCGGCGAGACCCGGGCCGCCGCCCCCGGACACCATTTCGCCAACGGCGGCGGGGAAGGTGTCGGCGCAAGTTGCCCGGCACCAGCCCCCCCCACCTTGGCCCCACAGCCCCCCGGGCGCCGCTCCCCCCGCAGCTCCCCGCGTCACCTCTCCCCTCCGCCGGCCCGGGGGCCCAGCCCGCCGCTCCCCGCGGGGAGGCACCGGCTCTCCCGGGCGAAGGCGGCTCGCCTCCCCTTAGCCCCCGGGGACGGGGCGGAGGATTGGGGGGGGGGGGGGGGCGTTCGCCCCTTTCCGTCCCGAAGGGCCGGTGGCGATCGTCTCCCCCCCTCACCCCCTCCCCGGCGGGCGTGGGAGCGCGGCCGGGGAAGGGGCCGAGCCCCCGCCTCCCTCCCGCTCGGCGGCAGGGCCCAGCGGCCCCGAGTCGGGGCAGAGCCCAAGCCAAACAAAGCGCGGCCTGAGCGGGAGCCAAGGGTGAAGCAGCCTGGGCTTTTCCTGCCGGTGCCCGGCCGGGCGCGGCGGGGCCCAGCGCCGCCGGCGAACCCCGCGCAGGCCCCCGCTCGGCGCGGCGGCGCCTGGCTTACCCCGATCCCCGGCGGCGGCGGCGGCGTTGTTCCTCTCCTGCTGCTGCTGCACCGGGCGCGGCCTGGACACTCGCCTGGGTCTCCTGTTGGCGGCTCGGACCGAGTTCATTTGCCGACTCGTGTGGGTGGCGGGAGGGGAGGGGGGGAATCCTCCGGCAACCGGTGCCTCGTTGGGGAGGGGGGGAAGGAGGGAGCCCCGGGGCGGCCGCCTCGCAGCAGCGGGCAGCAGGGAAGGCGGGGGGGGGGGTGGGGGTCTCCAGGCGCGGGTCCCGCCGCCGCTGCCGCCTCCTCGCCGGCTCGCTCGAGAGGCAGAGGAGCCGCCGGCCGCTGGCTCTCCCGAGCGCTAGCTGTGGGGGACGTTCGCGCCGCGGCCCCCCTCCCCGGCCCCCCCGAAAATCCCTCTCTTAAAGGAGCCCCGCGGTCCTGCCCGTCTCAAGCCCGACGCTGCTCCGTGGCAGGAGGAGCCATTGACACTGCCAGAGACACACGCTCGCAGGGAGGCAACCACTGGCGGCCAGGCTCCGCCAATCACCACCTCCCACACAGCCGGCCGGCGGCGGCGCGGCCAATCCCCGCACCGCTTCTATGGGGGCGCGGGGTGGGGAGGGGCGGGAGAGCGGCGCGGCGCGGGGTGGGGTGGCGGAGCAGGATATAAGGGTCGGGGCGGCGGGCGTGGGGGGGTGGCGGCTGCCTGGGGGCCGGGTGGCGTAGCGCGTCCGGCAATGGCGGGGCCCAGGCCCGTCGCAGCATAAGGAGAGGGCGCGGGAGCTGGGCCTGGTAGGGCCGCGCCGCGCTGCGCCGCGCCGCCCCGTCCCACCGGATCCGCCTGAGGCTGGTGGGCCAGGGAGGGGGCGGGCCGGCCGGCGGCGGGAGCGGGCTCTGTGAGGGCAGCCCGGGTGCCTGTCACCGGCCGGCCCGCAACACGGGTGCCGCCGGGACCTCTGCGGAGCCTGCCCGGGGGCAGCCAGGTGGGAGCGCAGCCGGAGGAGGGAGTTTGGTGGGGCCCGGGCGCCCGCAGGCCTCGGCTGGGGCCGTGTGTGACCTGGGAACGAGGGAGGCTGGCGGTGGCCGCCGAGAAGGCCGTGGTGTGGGCTCCGTGCGCCTGGGTCACCCTGCCCGGGCGCGGGCTTAGCCGCGGGGCGGCTCGGGCCGGGGGAGCTGGCTTATTTCGGTTTCCATGTACTGACTGCTTATTTCCTGATTGGTGGCTAACAGCTTTTTGACTCGGGGAACGTATATATTCCTCGGTCAGCATGCACACTTGCATGTGCTAGTACAGCAATATGCTATTTACCTTGGGCTGGCCAGTTTAGACAGTGTGTGAAGCTTCTCCTGTTTTATTACATTTGTCATGCTGGTGCTCAGCTGGTGGCCTGAGAGCAGGAAAAAACAATTGAAGTTGATTGTGCTTTTTTCCTTTTTGGAAATCACTTAATAAAATGAATGGCAAAATCCAAGCAGTAAGGAAGATACCTTCTCCTTTCAGGGTCGTTCAGGAGTTGGCTTCTAACGCTGCAAAGGTGGGTTTGTGTGTAGTCCTATTTAAACAAAGCACTTGGGAGTTTGCAGAACCAGGGCCTGTGTCTGTGCCTGAAAAGCAAAGCCATGTTATCTGGTATAAAATGTAAATAAATGGTTGTAATTAAAAACACATTAGGCAGGAGCTTGCTCAAAGCTGACAAATGAAGGTATAATATAACTTTGGGAAGTGACAGCTTTAAAAAAGAATAAGCTTTAAAAAACATTTATACTTGTGCTTCTAAAGTAAATGACAGTGAAACTGTACTTTCAAGCTCATATCAGACCAGAAATCTTCCAGTAGCTGTTAAGGAGCATTTCTGAGACTTAGCATTTTGTTGCCCTCAGGAATGACTGGAGAAACAGTGGAGTCTTGTTTTCCATGCCTGACAAAAGTAATTCTTGCCACCTTCTCTAATAGTAGGGGAAGAAATAATAAAGTTAAGCTCTTGTTAAAAAGAACTTCATAGGGAAAGAATAAATGCCACTTTGTTTGGGGCCAGTATCTGTCATAACAATTACCAGGCTAGTGTACTGAACATTTGATAGAGCTACATGATTGCATGTATATAGCATAAAAATATTTGTTGTTCTGATAGCAGCATTGTGGAACTGTGTTTTAACTCTTGAAGAGGAAGAATGACCATTGTGAAGAACTGTGCTGAACTTACTGTGACACAATTAAGGATTTTCACATCATTAAAAACCTATCATCTTTAAAATACAATGTTTTAATAGTTAAACTGTGTTTCTGTTCAACTGTTCTAGCTCTGCTCTACTCACCAAGATCTAGTGAATGAATTCTTAAGGTTTCAAGGTTACCTGAAATTGCTCAATATCGGTGTGCTCCAAACTTCTAGTACTCTGTGTAAATCTTTGAAAACCTGTTTAAGGGTCAGGATGGATGACAAACTAGTTTTCATCTAAAGCTTCTCATACTAGAGTAAAACTCAAAGCTTGAATCAGAGCAGGCTTTAGACTTTCTTAAGTCTTGAACTAGTTTGAAACCCAATGATTGCTTGGCCTAAAAACCACTTCTTGTAATTGGCTTCTTAAGGTGGTAACTCATGATGGTGAGAGTCTGGCGAACCTTACTGTAAGTAGGAAGAATGTGAGTATGTATAAGCATTTCCAATATGTAGTTTCACTGACTTAGCCAAAATACATTGAGGGCAATCTATAGAAGGTTGTGCAGAAGTCTGTGAAAAATGCACTGAGTTGATACAATGAGAACTTTGTATGTTGAGTAAGACAAACTTGATGAAGTTACTAAATAAATCAGTGGTGGAAGAAGGTATGCCTGTAATCATGCCTGATAGCTTATAAGGCATGGAGTAGAGAAATAGTTATAGTGCTCTTGTCTACTATCTTGGCTGTGCTTTAGAAGGCCAGACATTAGAAAGCCTGGAAACTCATCAAAACAGTTTTGACTAGAACTCTCTCTCTCTTCTCATAACAAAATTAAATCTATGCTATCTGATTTGTGATGACTGGGACTTGATCATTATAATTTTGGTTTTGTAGGTCAATCTTTAAAATGTTATACTTAGCCTCCATTGCTGCTGTATAGCCTCTGCGAGGAAAAACACTGTTCTGTGATGAAAATGACAAGGAAAGTCCAAACTAATATTAAGGCTTCATTGTACTGACCGCTGTGGAGATGCTTTAAGCCATCCTGTATGATGTGCTAATAAACTATTCCTGAATGTAGGTGCAATTTATATTGGCAGGATAATTTTGCCTTTGTCAAGGCAGCTTTTTCTTTATTTAAATTGGGAAGAGAGGGAATGGAAAGTGGAACTAAACTGTACTGTGATTTTTTTTTGCATAATTGTCTACAATATAAATGCTTGCTAGACTGGTTATGCTGGCCACAAATCACCTTTTGGTGACCCACGAACAACTTCACATTATGAACAGAAAAGCATAAGACCTGGGTGAAGAGTTTACTTGGACAATTTACAGCATAAGCAATCTGGGCAGAGTTGTCAAGTGCTAGCTCCTATGAATCTATCTTCTAAGCTGCACTGAATTTCAAATGTATATGTATTTAAATGTTAATGATATTTGGTTCTCTATATGTACATGAAGAGTTGGCTGCTGCTTTGAAGCAATCACCTTCTTGCGTGGAGGAAGGGATGCCACAGAGCACTTAGTGATAATAACAGTAACTTGTTAATTATGTGTTAAGGTAGAATAGTTTGAGCTTTGTAGCTAATGAGGCAGCTTCATAGAGAAATAGTACAAGCTGTAGTGAAGGAAATACTGATACAGGGCTTCCTATTTGTGAGGGTGACTTGCAGAGGCAGAAGAGCAACTTTGATTCAGCTGACATGCTGTAAAGTGCAGAAGACAGTTAAAACAACTTGAAGGTCTGATCAAGATAATGGAACAGTTGAGTATTCCTTTTCTAGAATCTCAGTAGAGAATACTTGAGAGACTGGAGATGGTGGGCCACAGAATTAAGCAGGACTGGGAAATGGGTGTGGGGGAGTGTAAACTGTTACATCAGCAGGGCTGATTCAGGCCAGGATGGTCTGCAGGAATCACCACTATTTTATTCCTTTAATGTACACATCTACTAGCAACCTGAAAAACATTGCTTCAGAGGCTGTTAGAAATGCTTTGAACATGGGACAGATTCACAGAAGTTGTTACGATCCTTACTTGCCCTGAGGATGTGAGTATTGCTTTAACAGTTGATCAAAACAAACCTAGTATAATAGATTTCAAGGAATGGTGATCTGTGGATTACTTCAAGGGGTTCACAAAAGATAAGTAAGGACAGACTTCAACTTCTGTATGTTGGCCTAAAGCTCTACTTAAAAATTGTTCAGAAACTGCAAATTGAAAAAAAACAAGCCACTGAATTGTTAGCTTGCAATCAAGTGTAAAATGCACAGTATTCTCACTAGCTTTTGCTTCCTAATATATGTGAGAGAACAAGAAATATTTTGAGAGCACTGTTGCAGTTTGTTGCACAAAGCCCACTGCAGAGCCTTTAGCTACAGCTCCTGGATTTGAACAGTACAAGAAGTTGGTTTTTATCATGCTTTTTAATCGGTTCAAATGGCTCTGCAAAGGAGCCACATGTCTATCCCTCTCCTTGCAGATGAAAGCGAAGCAAAAAGGGCTGAAATGACTTGCCCAAGAGCATTTACAGGCTATTAACAGGGCCAGGAATAGAACCCAGGGTACAGAAGTCCTTATCTAAGGCTTTCTCCACAAGTGTCACATTACTGCTTTCAGAAGCGTGAGACTTTTGCCTATTATTTCTAACCATCTCATAAGCTGTTAATATATCCCTGGACTAAAAATACTGCATTGGAGATTTGGGACTGACCCAGTGTGGGCTACTGACTTTAAATTCTTTAAACCTAGGGGGTTGTTCCTTATAAGCTTGGAAGAAGTGAGCCTTTCAGAAACAGTGATACCTAGAACTGGTTGAACCTGCAGCTCAAAAATATTAATGCCATTTTGTTGCAATTTCTCTGACCCTCATTTCCTCTTAGTTGTGTGTTATATCCCATCTAATGCAGCTAAATCTTCTTCCTCTTACAGAAAGTGATTCTTAAATCTATCCTCCATTTACCTGGAATCCATGTCTGCTGAAACGTAGCTCAATGTTAGCTGACCTTAGTGGGTTGCCTTCTGGCTGAATGTCTGTGGCTGGGATGTTTTCTGTTGCTGTACCAACCTGGTTTCTGCAGTAAGAATAAACACCTTGAGGTGGGGAAATGTGTGTTTCCTATAAGCTCACATGACTTTTGCAACATGTTTATCTAACATGTTAATTTTGATTCTGCCCTAACAAAAGCTCTCTGGAAGCCTGAATGGTACTTCAGTTCTCATTAATATTTTTTAATAAAAGTAACTGCTGAAAAGAGTCCTGGAGGGATGGTGTCTGAGGTTTTAAAGCATTACTGGCTGCCTTGGTAGAAATTTCATAACCAGATACATACAAATCACCTGCCTTCTAGATTTTTTTTTTTGGGGGGGGGGGGAGTATTTTCAGGGGTGGAAAGGGAGTATGAAGCTCTTTCCATCTGAGGGATGTCAGCTGTTGGGAAAAGCAACTAGTTTTATACTGTTGGGCCATTAGTGAGGTGGGAGGCATGTGATGGGGGGTGATCCTGTGGGCTGCTACCACAGAGCTCTGGAGCTGGCCTCTGGCCACACAGGGACTAACCCACTTGGCCCTCGAGAGTCAGAAGCAGGCTTGCAGCAGGGCTGGGTACTATGGTCGCTTGTGCAGCTTGATGTGCTGTATGTGGGAGCATGTGGGAAATGGGCTCAATAGCTACCTTTCTGTCAATGAAATTTTGTGAAAATGGTATGTTCAAGCCCAGCTATAAATTGGGAGTGTAAGAGGTCTGGAGCTCAGGGTAAAAGGAACAACACCTTATGCCGGAGATGAAGCCTGAATGACAATTTTAAGGGAGCATTGGGGCAGAGATGTTGCTGTGCAGAAAGTCTACAGTCAATAACAGGAATTTATGTTGGGGAGGTAAAATGGATGACATCTGTTGCATGTGAAGATGGGACCGGCTACATTTTAAGCCTTGTTTTGCTAGTGGCGCTTGCTGCCCTCCACTGAAGTCCCCAAGCTTGGTCCTCTGGATTGTACTGAATTTAGATGTTTCAGATAGTCTGAATGGATACACAGCTTTATTGCTAGAATTAATTAAAATACATTGGGTATAGATCACAATTTTATGGGTGGTCTCTCAAAATAGCATAATTCTCCTGAATGATCTGTCTAGGCACTTGATATAATACTGAGATAATATTTTTGACTTGGTGGTAGTCATTCATTCAAGGTTTGCTTCTTGCTACTCCTTTTCAAACATGCATGTACAGAGAGAAAAAAGCATGGGCTACACCTTACACTTGTTCTCAAGTCTGTGGCTCAGATTTGAGATATTTCCTGACATCTTGCTTTCAGTTTCTAGTTTCAAATTTGTCTTTGACTCAATTTTTGTTTCTTGGAGTCTACTTTTATTTTGCTCGTTGCATCAGCAACACGCCCATATGACAAGTTCTGTCTTCAGAGCTGGGGTTTCCTGCCCCCAAATAGAGCTGGTATGTTTGTTGTTTATATTGCCTTGGAGAAGATACAGCCTGAACAAATACTTCAGCACAATGAATTGAGTCAGGCCCCAAAGGAGAAAAGTTTACAGGTACCACCTTCAATACCACCAACTGGAAAAAGCAATCATTTAATACCAAGAGGCTGGAGTTGTATGAGAGCTTGCCTCCAGTTTTAGACCTACCAAAGGAAAAAAAATGGCTTCTTTGCTGGTTTGGGGGATAGTTCTCCCCCAAAAGTTTCTCAGTGGAATTCTGAGCTCCCCATTTTTACAAAGCACTTGTGCTCCCTGATGCTTATCCAAGACAGGCCTAGAGTGGCAGGAGCAGTTAAGGACCCTCATTATGAGCAGCTAAATCTGAAATGAGCACCAGAAACCCCAGTCTTCATTTTCAATGTGTCAAACTCTTGGTGGCGTTGTAGAGCGTCCAAAGGGTGCTTCTTAAATGGGATTTAGTATCTCCATGCAGAGGAGGGTCAGCAGTGAGAAGCAATACTTCTGTCAGTCCTGGAGACAAGAAACTGAGTGTCTGTAGTCTTACCATCAACATGTGAATACATGTGGTACAACTGCCTTCCCTTCAAATCTTTAGAGCAGGTGGGTGTGGGTGCTGTTGGTATTATCTGACAGTTTTACCCTACCAACAACTGATTTTGTTTACTGGTGGGAACAAATTCTTCGTGCTAAAAACTGAGAATATGAGGAATATTGCAGTTTTTCACTTGTCCTGGTAGACCAATGTAATTTTAAATGTCTTGCTCCAAAACTGTATCCTATTCTACAGAGGAGTTCTTTAATTTCACAACCTGTCTATATTTAATTCCCATAGAATCGTTTAGGTTGGAAAAGACCTTTAAGATCATCAAGTCCAACCATTAACCTACTCACTGCCATTATATGCCCAGGAAAAAAAAAAGCGTAGCATGTCATATGTGTATGTCTTGCCAGTTTGTTTCTTCTTTAGGTTGGGCAGCTAGAAGAGAGGAGTCTAGGTCCTTTTTTTTCCATCTCACAGGCTCAGTTGGATCTGTCACTCATGGCTTATCTGATGAGGGGTCTAGTTGTCCTTGTGAGTGAAAAATATTTCCCCAGAAGGGGTTTTTGAATGTCCTGAAGAGCGTTTTGCAGTTAGGGTCTAAACTGTCATTGCCATTAAGAAGCAATCCTGCTCTTCACAGGCATCTTCTTGCTGCCCATGTGCTTTCCCCTGTTCTGTCATTTATGCTGTAGTGCAGTTAGGCAGATCAAGGAGGTAATCTGACTGAAAACTAATCCAGCTGAAAGCGCAGGCTATTTTTCAGGCACGTGTGCAAGCGTTAGCACAAAGAAGCGTTGGGAAAGGATGGCCAGTGTGTGGTGAAGGAGGCTCGCATACAGATTGGCTTACTGTGATCCTGGAAGTGTGCCTCTAGCACTTCCCCGGGCCTTTGGTTGAAAGCCACCTTTAATTAGATATATTTTACTGGAGTGATCTCAGATGTAGCTGCTCTGTTGTAGGATCTGTTTAGGCTGCTGATGAAGCACCACATTATGTTTCTTGATTGAGCTATCCATTTAAACAGGTGGCAGCATGTACTTAAGATGACCAACTTGGGATCACACAAGTGAGTACAGACATGAAGCTATGTAATGATTTTAAGCAGTTCATTTCTTTTCATTGCCACGTGGTGGTGATGTTGGTTGTTGCCTTCAAGGAGCTTTGGACTTCCACTGCTGAGGGTAAGTGGCTGCTAAGTTGGCAAGGAATGTCTCCCAGGTCAATACCTGTGATGACTTTTTCCAGCGCTGCATGGTTTTTCCAGTTATACACACGTGGGGACTTTTGAGCTCCTATTTGTATTCCATTTTACATGTAAACATTTCTATACCTCAGCGGGGTTGGCTAATCAACAGCAGACAGTATTTTGCTAAGGATAACTTTGGCAAAATAGATTTTCAGGGTAGCGTACTGCAGGTATCTCCATTTAAATTCTTGTTTGGTATTATCCTAATATACTCCAGATCTGGAAGGTTTTCCTATCCCATCTTTACCACATCAGTCAAAGGCTTGGTTGTGATCTTTTTGTCTTGCCAATGACACTGTTTCTCTGGTGAGATCTGAACTCTGTCCTCTTGTCCTCAGTGGGTCACCTCTCACCTTCTCTGAACATACTATTTGTGATGCCTTTCATTATGGTGTGGCTGGTTGAAGCATAGTCCTTCAATCTCTGTCCATCTTGAGACTCCAGAACTTTGAGTAAAGGCTGTTTTGTGTGGAATATTGACTTGTTTCACTTTCAGGGTGACAATCTTTGTAATGAGCCTTGAATGTTTATTTGCCGCTAACTAGCTAATCTGGAGATGATGGGTGTTTATGCTTGCCAAGGTGGGTGGTGGAGTGGTAGGTTGCATCCCTGGAAGACTCAAGGATTTTGCAATTGAAGGGAACTGAGTGCTTGCGTTGCCTCCTTAGCAGTGTGTTTGGTATATGCCCTATAGGTGTGTATTCTCAAGTCTTGACTATATGTCACCCAGCATGTGAACATAAATACCAAAAGATATGTGACCTTTTCGTTATGCAAAGGACATAAAACCAGGAATTCACCCAAGTTAACTGATAAAGAATAACTGTGCTGTATATTGAAAATGGTGTCCTCTCTCTCAGTTGCCTGTAACTAATGTCTTGGAATCTCACCAATTTTATGCCGACAAGCAGAGATGGAGAAGAAATCATCCATTCAGAAGAATGTGTGTGGAAATGAGATCAACAGCACTGTGAAAGTCCTCTCCACTGACTATTGGTGATGAGCATCAATGTGATCTAGGCCTTGAAGAAATTTATATAGTATAGGTAAATGCATATTCACTGTAAGGACAGCTTACAAAACAACTGGTTTAAATATGTTAAATAAAGTCTGGTTTTCCTCCATTTGTCTGTGTCCAGTACTACAAACTCAGATTTACTGAGTCACTGAAAGTCTTATATCTTCTCGTTCCTCTGCTTAAGTTTTTATGGTGTTCTCCACAGCAAAGCAGAAGAGGAAAATGGAAAATCAAGATTATCATGTATTTTCAAGTCTCAGTTAGCTAAGTTGAGAAGGAAAACTTGAGTAAGCTGAGACATTTTAGAGAACTTTCCTATTAGGAATGGGATAAGGGGAAATGATGTGTCTATGTTGTTTTGTGGATACAGGTTATTGGCAGTCACTGCAAGTGCATGTGCAAGATAGACTAGCTGTTGCTCTGGAAGTTTATAGATGTTCAACCTTTATTGTTTGTTTTGTAATCTTCGTTTCTTAACAGCTGATCTTTGTCTTCCTTTTTTATCAAACTGGTGATCTTATTACTCTGTGTGATTAAATGGATGACTTTGTCTTGTAACATTGCTTGGCAAAACCAGGCATATTTCGATGCAGGTTGGGTTTTTTTAGATTTACATGTGTGTAGATAGCATTACTATGTGAACCACTTTCAGTATGACCTAGTATAATATTTGTTCACAACAAAAAATGGAGTCGGGAATTTTACTTCATCTTTTTTCAGTGATACAGTATGTAGAAAACAACTGAGGAGAAGGAAAAGCATCAAATCCAAATTTCTTCGTATAAACTCTGTTCCAACATGACATCAACTGCAGTAGCCAGTGTTGGGCAGTGCTGGGCTGCAGCAGCCTAGCGCTGGGATTTTGCGTGGCTCTAAACATGTTTGGGTGGATAAGGGAGGCCCAGCTATCACGATAATAGAGTTTCCACAGCCTGCATGAGTGTCTTGACAGCTAACTACGTTCTGCTGCAAGACACTGGGTTGGACTATGTATACATAATATTTCCATATTCGACCTGTGAGGTGTGGGAGAAAGAAGGTAGCAGTCTGACTTATGAGTCAAATTTTTCGGAGGTGTGGAAGAGTAGTGAAGGAACATAAAAAGATGAAGATTGGGGAATGGAATGTTTGGCGTTGGTTTTAATTAGAATCATCCTGTTTGTTACTCATTGTGAGATAAAAGGGGAAAAATATCCATTACTATAGCACACTCAAAGAAGAAATACTTGTATTGTAGTTAGTGAGCAAGTCTAATTCATCTGCCAAATATAATTGAATTGAAATACAGACCTTATTCCAACAATATTTCCCTTGTACTGTACGACAGATATCCAACCTGTATTATGTTTATCGCTCATCTGTCTGCAGTCTAATGACTTTTGTCTAAAATTCATACTAGTATTCACAATACTATTCAGTATTAAACTTAACAATTACCTCTGCCAGCCAAAAAATTAATACAGCCCAATCAATAAACCTTTCTCTCATGAACACAAGCCTTATTGTGCGTCTCCCCTTAAAACAGTAAAAAGGTGGCCTGGAAGGGCAACTTTTGGGTTTTGGGGGACTTTGTTCTTGCCAAGGAGGAACCAGCCATTGTACTTCTCTGCTTGCCTCCTCCTAGGTGTGGTGCTGTGACATGAGGGGAGAGGTATGTACTCCCTGTGACCGCAGCTGGGCATGTGGAGTCACTCCCTTCCAGCAGTGCAAGCCAATTGCAGTGACCGATGCTGTTACTTCACATGTTACTGTAAATTAGATTAGAATCCGCTGTTCCTGGATTTAATTAGCTGGCGGTATCTTTAAAATACTTTCTAGGGTGTTTGGACTATTATGTTAAACACGCATCATTTTTAAGGCTTAAACCTTACTAAATGAAGTGAAACAATCTGAGATCCTTCCACACGTCAAGGGGAAAAGTTTAAGAGTTTAAGTTCAAACAGTTATACATTTTAAAGCTTAATAAATACCAGGATAAGTGGGTACAAATAACCCTTTCACCCCCCAATTGATACTAAAGACTTCTCTCACTTTACATGAATGTCTCTCTGTATACTGTAGCTTCCTCTGAATCAATTTTTTTGGGGCTTCTGACTGAAAACATGCAAAGAGATGTTCCAGGGTAAGTACTTTGCATTACTATCAAGCTGCCAGATGTCTCGCCTACAAATAGTGGTAGAGAAAAGAAAACTCTTAATTGATTGCTTTCCTTTTCTGAAATACACAGTAAGACAGTTTTGACATTATTCCATTCAGATAATCAAATTCATATAAGCTATTGTATTACAATGTAAGACTTATATTTTAGAAGAATGAAAAGTGCAGGAAGTTTGAATGATGCATGAACATAAATTTACTCATATATATATATAACGCCTTCTTGAGGTGCTGACGTTTTCAGTACATTAATTGCTCATAATGAATACTCTTGCATAAAACATTTCAAAGATAATTTTCTGAGGCCAAAGAATGACTAAAAAGTTATTCACTGAAGAGCAGTCAATAATCTGTATCCAAAAGGAGGCTTACAGTATGAGAAATAAAGTGATGTAACAGGCAAGAAGTTTGCTTATATGAAAGAATCTGTCCTTTTACAGGTTCGATGCCCTACAATAGAAGCCACAGAAGCAGTATTGGCTGGTGCAGAGGCAAAATTGTTATGTTCTAATCATGTGCCATTGAAGGAAAGGGAAAAAAAAAAAAACAACAACTTTGGGCAAAATACATGTACTTCTTGGAGCAGAAGTCCAAAAGGTAGTCACCGCTGCTGCAGGTAATATGTAATCACTTTTGTGATACATACTTCAGGATTGGTAATACCGATCAGTAAAGTTAAGGTACGTTTAAAGAATATACTTAAAAATAAGGAAAATAAACTAGTCGATGTATCAGACTGCTTCCAGACAGTAGATTTTAAACACACTGTCAAATATTTCTTGGCTGCTACAGCCTCACATAAGAGCTTTTCCTGGTTCATAAATAAAATTAATGTGAAATCAATAATGGTATTTAAAAATTCGCCAAACGTTTCCCATCCAGAGAAAGCCTCACTCTGAGTGCCACTAATGCAACAGGCAAGGTGGGAAAAACACACAGTCTTGACCTTAATGGTAAACAGAAGAGAGTGGAGATGGAAAGTGCAGTGAAGAAAGAAGATGCTTTCAGAAGCAACCAGGAGGAAGACCTGCCTGCTCCCCCGCGAGAGCAAACCTCTAAACAGAGCCACTGTGGGCATCAGCTTGCAAAAGTCCTTTGCTTGAAGATGTAGTCTAGATGATAGCTTGCCTTCCAGCTGAAGGATACAAACTGGCGTGAACAGCAACAAAAAGTTCACATAATGGTGAAAACGCCAACAGAAACACGGTGACATAAGTTTCCTATAGCATGTTGGAACCATCTCACCTGCCAGGTTTCAGACAATGAAGAGGAAACATTTGCTGTTTCAGGTTGCTTCATTCTACTGTCCCAGAAAAACTGAGATCATTGTGGAAGTGGGAAGAAACAAGCCATATAATTAGATTTGTTTGTTCGTTTGTATTTTTAATGGAAGCACAAAGAGGAGTAATGCAGTATGTGGTAGTCTTGCGGCTGTATATGCATTTAGGCTACTTCTCTGCCAAAGATGTGTTGTAGTTACAAGTCGTATGAGTTAATACAACTGTAATTACCTGCAGTTGCCACATTTGATCTGTGAAAACAAATGGGATTTGCCAGAGTCCCCTCTCCTCCCCAGAGCAATGCAGAACTGTTTTCCAGCCTCTGGTGCAGGGTTGTTAAGAAATAGCAGAAGGCAGCAGCGGTAGAGCAAGCCTGTAGAGCCTGGGTGCAGTGGTCTTTCCCGAAAGGCTGATTTCCTGAGCCACTGCACCCAAGAGTGAAGTTCAGAGAGTTTGCTCAGTATTGTAATCTCCAGACACCTGTGCCCACGCTCTCTCAGTGGCGTTCAAACAGGTTTTTTTAAAATACAATACTTTATTACTCATGGTGATTTCGAGTTTTGGGGATTCATGTGTCTCACACTTCCCAAGCTTTTTCTCTGAACTTCAGAGTTAGAAATTTGCTTTTCTTTTTAGGTTAAAATTCAGATTCACATGGAAGCCACTTGACTCCAGAAGCTGCAGCTTCAGCCAGCAGATAGGAGATTCGTGATAAAATTGGCAGAATTGTACTGCTCTAAGCACTTTCGGAGACATATGCTGCTTTTCCTACTCCTGGAAGTAGGCCCACAGATGTCTCATGATTATTCACTTGAGTCATGGTTGCAGAATTTTGAGTTTTTGGTGTTTTGGATTCCCAGATCCCTACACTGCATATTTACGGTGTTTAAAGTGCAAATTCTAATAGAAGATCTGCCTGTTTTAAAACATAGAGGATGTGTTTCACCAAGCCAATGTTTTGAACATAAGATAAATTGCCTGTTGACTTACAAGAATATTTGGTCAAAATGAGACCTCTCCAAGGACAAAGAGACACAAAATATAAAACCAAACTGGATGTGGTGCACTGCTATTAAAAGTTTTATGCTTGTTTTTTTTCCTCTTGTGGTTTTCACCAGTGATACCGTAGCTATCTTGTGGTGTTAGTCACTAGATGGTGCTCTCCTACATGGTCTTCTGCATTCCTCTTTCCAGGGCGTGAGTGGCCTGGGCTGAAAGTTTTCAGCCGCAGTTTAATTTGAAAGGAAAGTATGGGAGTTCCAAAGCTAGACAGCAGCATCTCTCGCCCCTTTGGACTGGAGAGAACTTTTAGAGTAAAATCACTCGAGGGAGCCTGGGTGTTATTTTTTTGGCTGAGATTCCTGAAATGAGAGATTGTCTGTGTGCCATTTACGATGATCTCTGCTCCCAGGTTAATGTACTCTGTAAGAAATGTGGTAGCGCTAAGCCTGTACTTACAAGCAGTTTAACTCGGTGCTGCAGGGCTTTAATATCTAATGTATCAACACAATAATAGCTTTTTCCCTCAGGTGTGCTTTTACTCTTAAACAACTGAATTTATTATATTTATTTGTGTATGCTGTTCCATGAACAGATGTTAGGCAACCTGAGAAAACCTACAGAGTTTTCATTCCTTTGCTTTGTCTTTTTAAAATTGCATTTCAGATTCATTGCATCGGGGGTTTATTTAACAGAAAGGGAAAACAAATTCTGCCTGTGACAGTCCTTAACAGAGTTCAAAATCTTGGATACGTACTGATAAGAGAGATTCAAAGATTCATTGAATACTAGAGATGGTCTGAAAATGGGAAACATTTATTGGCACTTTCAAAACTTCTGGAACCTTTGAATTAACTGACTCTTAAGTCAGTTTTCAGTCAGGGGAAGTTATTTTATTTTTCCTCACTTGTAGTATTTTTACAAGAAGTGAGGACAAGATCAGGCAAATGGAAGGAAAAAAATTGTGAAGGAACTGCAACATCAAAATCTTTAAAACTGCATCATTCGTTTGAAAAATGAAAACATTAATTGTGTAGCCTCTACGTCTAAATTTCAGGGAGTTTTAAAAATGCTGCTTTAGTTTTTAAAAATGCATATATTCAAAGAGGGCTGAGAATGAAAAATATTGATAAGCTCTACTAAGCGTTTTCATATGGAATCTATTTTCGGCCACATACCAGAAAAAGTCTTTGTTATTTTTTTGAATGAGACCCTAATCTTGGAATGACTTTTCATTTGTCAGAGCCTTTTAAGTTTGCTATTGTGTTTCCAGTCAGATCCCTTCCACTCACTTCTTTTTTCCTGTGTCAGCCTCTTGCAAACTCACCACAGGGCAAAGTTCGCAGTTATTTTCCACCAGCAAAAGGATTTCCCCTCTCAGGGGTGCACTTGGGCTTTATGCAGTGGAAGCCAAGCTCAAATTAACACCAGCTCTAATCGTTTGTGATAAAGTTTCTTGTGGTATATTATTTTTAATAGTGAAACCTACAATTTGCGATTTAACTTGTTAGCAACTCAAAGGCCTTTGTTTCTTGCGCTGTTTAGTCAGATGAAATGGCTTAGTGGTTTTTTTGCATCACCACCATTGGCATTTGTCACACCGTTGGTGGTGTTATTAAATGTTGTGTTGGTGTTTTTACTAAGGTTCCCACTTCAACAATAATTTCAAAATGTTAAAATACCACTTTCTAGGAAAAAAAAAAAAGTAAGTTCTGGTATCTGCAGTTGAGAAGTTGGAGTGTGCCAAAAAAAACCCCAAAGAAAAATAATTGACTCCTCTTAAAATGTCACGATTTTTCCAGTTTTAGGGGTTAATTCTATTGTAGCATTTAGATTCTTTGAAATGTATCTATTTTAACTTGTTCCAGCATGTTGTAGTTTATTTCCATGTATTTTGCAGGCAAGAAACAGCTGAAATTCTCTCAAGGGATTAAAAAAATCTCAAAACCTATTTGTCATCCCCTGATTCACTATTACAGATTTTTATGACCCTTGGTAGCAACAAGGATTTGCGTTCGTGTCCTTGATGGCCATTTCCACCTCCCCGTCCTTTGCAGTGAGGATGTGCCAGTCATCAGCCTGGCTGCCATCTCCCAGCCCCCTGCAGCTGAGTGGAGCTTTTAATTGGTCTTGGAAAGTGCTTTGCCATCCCTTCAGGTGAAAGTCTGATGTTCCGCCTGTAGTTCCTCTTATCAAACATGCTTTTGTATTTCTCGCTGGATATTCGTTGCCTTCAGCTGGAGCTGAGGAGACCGTGGTTTGCCTGTGTCAAATCACTAGCTATAGCAAGGAAGAAGCAAGGATGCATGGGTCAAAAAGAGACAAAGCTATTCTGGTTAACTGTACCATGGGCTCAAATTGCTCAGTAATGTTTTACCAGGTACCAGTGTAAAAATCTAATCAATCGGGTTCTTTAGCTAAGCTGCGCTACCTATTAAAAGCCAATAAACATCTGCATCACAAAAGGAAAGCACGGGCAAGAAATCGGGGGATTTTGTGCAAGTTTTGTTTTGAAAGAGCCAGCTTTGTCAGAGTTGGGTCTCTGGAAAAGTGTCACCAAGGAACCCGTGCAAAGCAACCAGGGTTCAAGAGGCTGCGGCTAGCGCGGGCTGGCACCGGCAACCATCCAGCCCGGCGCCTCCTTTTGCTTTTCCTTCTGACATTGAGCTGTGACCTTTGGCTGATTCCCTTCCCCAGTCTCTCTGCACTCTGGTCTCCTCCTGTCTTGTGATTGCTTTGTCTTTTCAGAGTTGAGCTCCCGGGCAGGGCGAGGCTGCAAGCTCCATCTTATTAGGTGTTTGCAAAGTACCAAGCGCAACAGGACTGATCTCGGTTAAGATCTCCAGGCACTACTGCACTACCAGTAATTGTTACTATTAATAACAAAAACAACTAGTTGTAATAGAGTGTGGAAAGGGGAATAGCTTGGCATTATTACTGTCAGGTTTAAAGAGCAAAGGCTCCATTTGCGTTATTACCTGTCATCCTCTGGAGAACTATAAGCATCTCCCTGAATAGGGATCCAGTTTCTGCCCTTACCCTGTATAACCTCATCGGTTTCAAAACAAGATTTTATGTCATTAGAGCAAGTTGGCACAAAATCAAGGGGTTTTGTCCAAGGAATTCAGGTTGCCTTGAATTATTTTTGTAAGCACATGGCATCAGAAGGGATCACTGAGAAACTTACTCCTTTCTTCCTAGCTGCCTCAGGTCTGGCCTATATCAGCAGCCCTCTTGCCTGTGCTTTCTATTCCACTGAGTGGTGAACACCTTTTGAATGTCTTGGCATCCTTCAGGACATTTTATGCTCCTCTTGCTCTATCTCATCTGGGCACAAGGGATAATTGTGTGGTCTGGTCATTATATAGGAACTTGGTCATTATAAAGGAACTTGGTCAGCCCTCCTCATATTCTTAAGATTGGTTATAGATTAATATTCCTCTCTGATGTTGCTGTGGGTTAATTATTGTACCTCATCAACTGACTAACGTATATGGCTAGCATTTAGTTTTATGCATCCCTTTTCCTTTTCTGCACCATTTTTCTGTTTTGTATGAGAACACCTACTTCCATCACAGATTGCATCTGGAAATTGAGAATTAGTGATTTAGGCTATCCTACTATCGTTGCCTTTGCTTGCGCTTTAGAAATCACTTTGTGCTTTGAAATTTCTGCATTTCAAGGAAAGGAAGAAAATGCCCTCCAATATGGAACTGCTTAGATTGCTTTGTTTCCCGGTGAGTACAACTCCTCTATAAATGTCTCTCTGAAATCCTTCAGGGTACCTCCTAAAGGAACGTGGAGTCACTATGGCTTACAAATTGTTTTAAATGATTTGTTTATCAGATAGCCTATGCATAGTTAATTCTCCTTTACAAAACGCCATCAGTTGTTTTGCATCAATCCTTGTAAGCTACAGTTAGAATCTTCTTTTGTTTTCCGGAGAAGGATCTGAACCCTGACCCCACAACTGCTTTGAAGTCTTCCCTGACAGACAAAGATGAAGTCTGAGGTATTGAAATGTCCTGGGAGGGATGTGACCCCAAAGAGAACGAGGACCTGATGGGGTGGGCTTGTGGCACAGGGCTAGAGATGGGAAAGAGCGTGAGTCTGCATGGAAGTGTGGCTGCTCTGGAGCCCCTCTAATTGCAAAACGTAGCTGAGAGCTGGAGAGAAGCCAGGACGCTGTGCTGGGCAGTGTACGATTTCCCGGTGTCATTGCAGGGGATTAGGAAACATGCTTTAAGGGGGAAAGGGGTTTTTCTCTTTGGAAATTGATGCCCACATGGATCTAAAAGAGAACCAGTTAGAGATTTTCACTATGGTATTTTGATTCCAAGAGAGACAGTGGCCTTGATAAGCAGTAAAAAACCCCAAGACTTACTGTGATTCTCAAGGAAACTCAGCAGAAGAAATAGAAAGTGTGGAAAGGCAAATCAGAGGATGTGGTATAAGAGAGGATTAATTCAGATCACATAGCAGATAAGGGTGTTCCCAAAGTACAAGATACTCCTTTGGGAACATCCTGACATAAAAAGGAAGTGTCAGATGCCTTAACTAAACTACATCAATCTCCATGATGTAACATGTCTGTGGGCATTTAACCTCCTTGCTGTAGCACCTCTGTAGCTGCACGCTCCTGTCGTATAGATGTGTTCCAGATATAAAAGTTGAAGACATAAAAATTTTGGCCTTATTGAAGAGTAGGCTGAATGAAAGATGTTTAAAACAACCCTGGATTTTTTTTCAGAGGGACAGAATTCATGAGATAATGTAAGACGTAAAGAATAATTCTGAAATTTGCAATGAGAATATTTCAGGTGAAATGTTTCCTTCTGAACCTGAGAGAAAGACACAGGAATTATACCAGCTGATTTCTTGTCACAGAGCAGCTGTCAGAATGAGCAGATAACACTTACTTACTAGCCTCCAAAACAGAGGTCCTCCAGATCAATCTGCATAGCGCCTGTAAAAGTAATCAAGGAAAAAATAATTTTGGAGTAGTTAAGCATTTGAGAGGTATACAGCGACAAAATGCAAGATGAGAGAAAGCTCTCAGAGATTAACTAGTACAGAACAGTTTGGGTTTTTTTTTTTTAGTATGTATGCCAAGAACTCTGTTTCCAGTGAGCCAGTTCAGACAGAGGTTGAGCAGATATCTAAGGGAGCAGCCTTTGGTAAATCGATTAGGAACATATAAGTAGAACTCGAAATGAGTGGCACAGGCTGGATGTGCCTGCATAACTGAAAGGGTTTGCTTGTTCAGTTCCACAGATGCAGCGTTGCAACAGGGATATGACGTATTGCTTATTCAGGGGGGTGTGCCAGAAATTGCGAGGTGCAGATCAGGTCTTGTGAAAGAAAATCAGACCAATTGGAATCTTGTCTAATGCTTTTAATTAACTTAAAACTCAACCTCTTATTTCTAGAAAGGAGTGCTTGAGGGAACGGAGGCACTTGGGTAGAAAACCATCTTCCAAACCATTTGGAATTGACTCTGATAAGAGTGATTTTTGACTGAGCTTTATTTCCAGCTAAATTTTAAAGCAAGATGCCAGACAAACCGGTGTGAACTGAAAATAAAGAGGAAAATCCTACTGGCTTCTGATAGCTATATGTTATACCAGTCAGTTCAGTTCCTACAATATCTGAGCATCTCAGTCTTTAATGTGTGTAGCTTCAAAACTTCTACACAACTAAAATTGGTTTTAAAGGTCAAAATCAACTTTTTAAAAACCACTCAGAATGTGAGAGCCTGTTCCTAAGAAGAGTTTGCCTACATATAATAGCTGAAGATATATTGCAATATGCTGGGTTTTTTCTGATTTTTTTATTTATGAAATATATCCTTCCCAGGCATACAAGCAGCACAAAACCAAATATAAAATTCACATAATAAGCTGATAAAAAGCGGAACATCTTCCATGACCCTTCAATCTGCCAGTTCTAATATTTTTCACCCACTTATGCTGTTCTCAATACATCTTTTTGCCTAGGGAAAAATGCAGGATTTATAATGTACCAAGCGAGCAAAAAATCTCAATCCTTGCCACACTAAGGTGAAAGTTTCAAGTAAAAGGATCATCTCCCAACACATCCTCGTCTGTGTTTATTTTAGTCTAATCTACTCAGATTTTATGTATTTTTAGATTATCTTCATCATCATAGTATTTAAGCGTTGCCTCCTACAGCCCACATACGGAAAGAAAGACTCTTGTATAAGGTTGGTAGATACTCAGGAACAAATGGGAGTCCAAGAGGAATAGCCTGAATGACTAATGACATCTTTAACACTTGCAAGCGTTTGCTCAAGATGCATCAAGTTCCGATCTTGCATCAGTAAGGTCCACACCTTAAGCCTGAGTGCTGCTGAATGATAAATGAGGAGCAAAATGCACACGCGTTTTCGGTTCCCCTAAAGCCGTAGTGGAAAGTTCTAGCTGATCTTACATGCTATCATGGGATAGCTGGGGGGAGAGTCAGGGAGGAGGAAGGGCAGATTGTGCGATACAAACCCCGTTCGCTTGTGTGTGTGATAAAGTAAGCGTAAGGAGCATCTGTGCCTTGGCTGCAGAAATGCCCATGAAGCAGCTATGAGGATGCTCAGCAGCAGGGCTGGGACTGCCCAGTCCCACTGACCAAATGGGCTGCACAGAAAAGTTTTATGTCCAGTTAGGATGAGAGGGAGAGACATAAAATACAAATCCATAGGAACTCCTGTTGTTCATGGAATAATTTTTAGGCCTCGCATGTTACTGGCATGCAACACTGGAATGAATGTACCCTGCCTTTTTAACAGGCTGCACGGATCTGTGAAAGAAGCAGCCCTATCCAGCCATTTGCTTAACAAAACCTGAGGAAAAGATGAGGTTGGGCTCTATAATTCCATGCTGACAAGCGATATAATATTCTTATTCATCTTTTAATCCTCTTCTTTCAGGTGTCTAATTTGGTGCTTTCCCTATTAACTTTCTCATTTCTTTCTGTGCAGCACATCAGAGGCCACCCTACCTCTTGTCATAATATTTCCAGTTTATGAGAGGGCAGAGGGAGCAGCAAGTAACTGCAAGATAGTTCTGAATCTTTCATCTTCATTTCTAAATCCTGTAATTTCTTTAAAGTACACACTCTCTTTCTTTCTCACCACCAGAAACAAGAACTTATTTGAATGTCAAACAGGGCCTTAATGAATCCCACAAGATAATCATAGCAGCAGCTGTCCAAGTTAGTTTCTATAAATAATTCTATATGATCTTTACTTAAGTTTTTAAGTGCTAACTCGAGAGTCTGCCTTTTTTCTTCCTCTCACACACCCGATTGAAAACAGGGATGTTAATTTACTAGTTAAGGCCTTTTAAGTGCTTCCCCTTAGGCTCAGATTGTGATGCTGAACACTGAGCTTCTCAAATGTGCCAGCTAGAATGAAGCATGTAATTCTGAGAAGTGAGGAACTCCTGAGTAGCCAATATTGCAATCATGAAATTGCTGATACGAATATTTAGAAATTTCTTGAAATAACGTTAGTTGCCATTCAGGGAAGGTTGGCACCTCTAGAATGGTGATAACTACATTTCCTAGGCTTTACTAACTTGGTTCAACATTGTACGTGTATTAAGGGTTCCTTACCATTCTCTAAGAAAGCACTGAGTACCTACAGTGTTTTTCCTGTACTTTATCCTTTAAAAGTCTGTCATACAGAAAGGGCAAATAACAGTAAATCGAAGTTTTGTTGCCTTGACTTCTAACATCTGTGTGCTCTATCCATCACTAGCAGATGCTTATGCCTACCTTTTGGGCATAAAAAAAATCTGAGGGTATTCTAAATTTGCATCACTTTATTCACACATATCTACCAGTCCCGAAATGAGGATGTGCAGCCAACATGCAAGGCAGTTCCTTCATATAGGAATCCTAGCCCAACATCTCTGTCTGGTTCCCGAGAGATGACTTAACACCAGAAATGATTTAACAAGAGTCAAGGCAGACAGCCAATTTTCAGGCTGTTCACATTGCCTCCTCTTCTTCTGAGTCTGCCAAGGTACAAAGTCCTTGCATAACCTGAAGACTGAACAGCAAGACAGCAGGTCTCTCTAGGAGATGAAAACCTGCTTGCCCTCTGGAAAGGTAGAAGATTTTGTATTGTTGCTATGTGGTGATGCTTCCCATAACGATACGCCTGCTTATCTGTTACCAGAAAAGGTAACTGCAAAGCTTTAGAGCTTCACTTTTGACTAGCATTTCTGCAGTTGGGTTTTTATCCAAATTATTTGTGCCTGCAGAACAAGGATGGGAATCACCTTTCTCATAGCACACCGATACTGTTCCCATTTAGCTTTAAAAAGTTTTCAGTGTGTTTGGGGACAGACTCGTTCTCAGTAATTTTCACTTCATGATCAAGTTACACAAACGGGGACATTTTTACTTTGCAAACCTCATTTTTCTTCCATCAATTACTGTAGCTTCATGCTGACGTCTGGTAGGGCATCCCTCAAGAGTACTGTGTTTCACATGTGCTTTTCTCAGAAGAAAAGAAGGATTATTATTTTTTTTTAGTAGCTCAGAGCTGGCTGTCTCCAGTTCTCTGCACCTTTTCCCTTCAATTGTTTCAGATTTGCAAGTAAGATGCCACTAGTAACATAGGAAGGCTGCAGTCACTTCCAGCCTGTTCTCAGCACTGCCTACAGACTGATGCAAATTGGCACATTTAAAGCCCAGGCAGACAGCAGCTGTGTAATCCAGTGGCATTTCCTTCTAAAATTTTCTGCACAGAAGAGGAGCTTGAAAGGAACATGAAATGAAGTAACACTTTGGGGAGAAATCCAATTCCAACCCCAGAGGCAATACTACACTAAGCAAGAAATCTTCTTGTCTGTATCTACGGAAAGAATAAGACACTCCTGACTTGCTGGCTCTGTTTCTACAGCCGGGTAGGTGCCTGCCGACCTGCTGCCCCCCTCATCTGTATCAGGGATCTATTTGACCATACTGCAATTCCCTTTTGGCATATGCTCTAGGTTTTCTTTTCCATGGAAACGAGGACACAGTTGAAGAAGGAGAATGGGAGAGATGCTGTGTACCTTATTTCAACCCAACATGGATTTAGGACATGAGCAGAAAACAACACCAGAGCCAGACACACCTCTTTTTTTTTTTTTCTTAGCTTGCTAGGTACCCAGTAGTTTAAGGCAGTCAGTGTCTGATGTGAAAAACAAGCTCAAAAACTCTGGAAGCATCTAATTCATACAGAAAAGTACCTACTACACTGGGGGGAAATAGAGACTTAAAGCTAGTCGCTGTTGCAAAGTCACAGACAGTTACAGAGCTTCAAGGTAGCAATGCCTCCCATCTAATTCCAGCACAATCCGTCACTTGGCTTTGAAAAAGGCAGGGTGAACAACAGTCATTCAGTAGCAGAAAACATTGGTATCTATTGTGCCTGCACATAAGTATTGGAAGGATGATTACTGCATGATTTAATTCCTGAGATCCCAGTGGGGTTTGGTTTTTTTTTTTTTTTTGGACTATTCCTTTTCAGGCCTGCTTCTAAATTTCCCATTGAAACAATGTTTTTGATCAAAAATGCAGTTTCTGCAACATGAACAACTCTAACATGCTAACAACCCTTTCATCAGGAGATGTAAAAAAAACGGCTTGCTTTTGCAGTTGCCTAACCTAAGTTTACTGTCTGTGCTTTGAGCCAACCCGAAAGGTTGAAGGCTGAGATGCTTCCCTGCGAGGCAGCAGGGAGCTGCCCCCACCACCCTCCAGCTTCCCTGTCCCAACTGCTGCTCCAGGAGCAAAATGTACTTTTTTGGCTGGGCTGGGGCGAGGAGCCTTCTGTACAGGGCACATCACAGTGACATTTTAGGAGGAGGAGTCCAATGCGGGAGGCCAGAGCAAAGAGGAGACACAGAAACCCAAGCTGCAGCTCTCAGGGGACATGGTTTCCCTGTGCAGCAAGGGGAAATTTAACTTTAAGCAGCCTCAAAATAAAAGGCTGAAGGATTTTTCTTGCCCACCTCCCTTTTACATCACACGGGTATTCTTCTCTTTACCGGTATCTCTAAGATTTCAGTTCCTCTACCCAGCTACAGTCTGTTCTGCTTCTGGTAAAATTTGGGGAAAGGAACTGCAAATGGAAAATACGTCCCCTTGTTTCTATCCACCTCTCCCCACACACACTTTGGTTTAAAAAGAAAAAAAAGGGTGTAGATCTTATATCTCCTTTTCTTTAAGCCCAGATTGCTTCTCTTAGTGCTTTCTCTAGTGATTTCAGCTACACTTTTTTTGTTCGAGAAGAAATAAACCGCTTCATATTTAAAAGACACAAATCGTTGCTTCCATTTTGTCAAAAAGGCTGGGCTCCTTCCAGGTTTAGAAATACACTCAAATCTGCCAAGTTTTGTCAAACATTACCTTCCTGTAACAAGAAATATTCATACTTTTTGGATTAAAGAGAAAGAGGAAAAGCAACCATTCAAACGCCTCCTATAAGAGAGAAGGTTCTGTATTTTCTTGGGTGCAGACATGGGGGAGGAGGAATATGGAAAGACAGAATAAAAAAGAAAAAAGCAGACAGAAATACCCAGCTGAGGGCCAGTCTGAGTTTATAATTGGTATCAGCTTCTGCCACTCTTACTCGTGTAGTGCGAGCCCCGTTGATTTCTGGAGGTTCCTCGCAGGGTAAGCTAATGTTTAACATAAATAAGGGTTACCGAATCTTGTCCTTGAGAAACCAGGGTCAGGAAGCTGTTATCAATTCAACTGCTGTGTTTCTGACCAGCAAGCCTGCTCGATCCAGGGTTAATTAACTGATTCCTTAGAATGGAGGTGTTGTGGAAAAGCACAATCATTACCATTTATGTTCATTGTAATATGATGTATTTCAATTCCCCTCCATCACGTCCTACAGAGAGCGATCTGGTGAAGGAAGATGACAAGTCTTTGCGAAATGATCTCGAATTCTGCCAGATACTCGTCATTTAAGTTGTATAGCAGCACAAGATCAGACACAGGGCGAAAGGCAGTAACGTGCACATTCTTTATTCCAGACTATTTCTAAGCTTGCATGATACAAAACCTCATCGTTACTGAGCAGCTCACTCACTTTTCATGTCAACCTTTGCTTCCTAGCCCACGCCAACATGCGGGAAAGAAACATTGATTGGAACTCTGCCATGGTGCTGTGCATCCTAGTAACAGTCTGGAGTGATGAGTCTGGATTCTGGGGTTGGATCCAGTCTCGCTGCCAGGAGGCAATGTTGCAGAGAGGGGCCACAGCCGCAGTCTCTGAAGGGACCTGGCTGCTCTATCAATGTATTCTTTCCCTGTGTCTTGCAGTGCTTGAAGACGCCAATTTGTTCACGTTTTCCTCTGTTCATTAATGTATTCTGTCCTTAAAAATTCAGCTTTTTAAAATAGTAATGTGTATTGTCTCGTGAAAGATTAATCACAAGGAGGTACTTGAGGTGGGAAAGGCTTTTCCGGTGAGGTTCCACGTGTTGTCAGCTTGTCACTCTGAATGGCAGTTTCCAGTTAGGTCCCTTAGCATTTGGAAGTGACATTTAGCCTGACATGTGCCAGCCGCACAATCTACCTAGCCCTGCAAAGTGCAAATATTAACATAAATTCATATTAAGATACTGTGTGTTAGCTCCTTAACTGAAATAAAGAGTGGGTGTTCCAGCAGGGGCGAGCAAATAGTGTTGACTTACACTGGCTTGAGGATTTGGCTTCTTTGTACACTTTTTAGGGGAGCTGCAAACTAGGTAGTTAAGGCTTTTCCTGGAACATGGTGAGTAACTGTATGTTTAGGCTGACTAGTAGTAACGTTGGGGAATCTTTCTCAGAAATCATTCTGCTGGATAACTGATTCCTCAGGTAAGAGCTACTTCTTTAGTCCAATCCTCTATCCTAGGTTTGCTCCTCAGGTACGTCCTCCATCTCTCAGCAATCTCATCTGAGCATATTTTGAAGAATAGCTCTGGTGGTCCAGGATATCTGTGCGTCTGACCAGTCTGTCTTTCGAAGGAGGTTCCGCACCAGCTGCATCCATGCTGTGCCAAGCAGAGCCCCCAGCAGCAGCCCTGCACCTCACCCCCAGCGTGCCTGTATGGGAAAGGTTACAAAAGTCGCTCCAATGCTTTCTGAAAAACTCTAGTGTTACTGCATAAATGCAAAGCAATGGCAATGCACGTGAAATAACACCGATGCTTCCAGAAGAAGCTTGGTTTCCTGCTCAAGGGTGATGTACCAGCCCCTGCGCCCGCAGTGCGCTGGGACAGGGCCCATGTGCTGAGCACCCCGTGTGCTGTGGTTGCCCCAGCAGCTCCCGAGCGGCTCCTGCAGCTCCTGCTGGTGGTGTCGTTCTGGTGCCTGTATTTGTTTAGAAAGCTGATTTTGTTTATAGCATAATTTGATCACAGTTTCCTTGGGCGTTTTTGCCTCTCTAATAAGTATGCCGTGAGCACATCTGCAAGCATTCATATGTTGAGATAAAATTACTGGTGGTGCTCATCTCCCCCTATGCTACTGCTGCTACCTCCTGTAAATGTTCATGTGCCCGCATGCCCACGCACAGACACAGATGCGTGCACGCAGCACCTGATCCTGCTTCTTAATTATTTTTAGCCCAATTCCCTGAGTTGTTCTGCTTCCTGCTGATGAACGGAAAACTCTAGTCGTGCTGTTTCATTTCCCCAGGCTCTCAAGTGTAGAAATTGTGGTAAACTTGAGAACAAGTGAGATTAGATGAATAGTTACACCTCCTTCTTTTAATTAGTCAACCACAGAATCTGTGGAGACAAGGGAGGGGAATAAGATTTTACCATGACGAGAGTGCTGGAAGTTCTTTCTTGTCTGTTCTCGCTTGTTCTCACTGAGAATGAACCCTTTCGTGACGTGTGTTTTATTTACAACTGCCCTGGCTGTGCTACATCAACGGTTTCCCTGACCTTGGCTCAATGCTTATGCAACAGAGCATTGTAAATTATCTTGTCACCAGGATCTCCATTTAGGCAAGTATAATCGCTTCCTTGTAAGCACCCAGGCCTGCTGTACAGAAACAAAAAATCTGCTGCATAATAATGAGAGCACCGTGCTATTAGGGATGAAAAAGCCCCTCTGCCGTATGGAAAACTACCACATATGGGTGCTTGGAACCTTCGTGTAATTAATTTGCGCAAAGTGCTTAGCAATCCTTGGCGAAAAGGTGATAAAGTATAAAACATTATTTTTAGCTGCATTATGAGATGCAGCATGCCCCGTCCTTTATTTAACGCCGCACCGAGCCTCTCTGTGCCTTGCTGCAGTGACGCTTGGCAGTGCCGTGATCACTACTTGGCAACGCTGCTGCAGGCTCCATATTGCAGGGAACGCTCTTCGCCTTGCTGGCTCTCTGATCAACGTGACTTGGAGTCTAGTTTTTCTACACCCGTGGTAATAAAACATGTAATGCTCGTTCCTTGCAATGCACCAGAGGAGTGAAGTGGAGCGATTGCATTCTCCTTGCTACAAGCAAATCACATTATGGAGATGGGGAATCAAATAGCCGTGGGTTTGCAGGTGCGTATGTGCGCACGTGTGCATACTGATTCCTTCAAGGATACGTGGCCTCGCTTGGCTTTGCTAGCTGGGTGAGGGGAGATGTGGAAGGGATTGGCTATGGTAGCGATGGTTGTGTCCAGTGAGCTAGAATCAATTTAAGATGTAGCGGATTTGCTAATGCCAAATCTGTTCCCACGTTTTTTTCACTTCAGCTGAAAATTACACTTTCCCTTCTTGTATCTCTGAATGATGGGAAATGTCCCTCCCATAAAACAGCCCTTCGGTGTGTCTCTAGACCAACTCGTCAGCAGCTTCCCATTTCTCTCTCCAAAGCCTTGAATGTAAAACCTCGGGCTGCTAAATTATTATTACTGTATATGAGGGAATCACACTATCTTGTTCTTACTCCAAAGATTTTACAATTTGTCCTCAAGCACAGTACTTTCTCCTCTCCCTCTCCATAGTAACAGGGGAACTGTTATTTTGGTATATTTGTTAGGAACGTAGTTAGTATTCAGTGAATAAACTCAGAAAGCAATATTTCACATAGAATAATTATGAATATGTATTTACTTGAATAAGCTGTTGATTTTGCATGAATTCTGCACACTGTTTCTTAGGCAAATATGATAATGATTGATGTGTGAAAATTTACTTTATTTCGGGCTTGTCAGACTAACATAGTGATCCAAATCCAGAAAATTGCTTCCTTATGCCTAAAGAACCATAAAAATTATAGGAATATTCCAGGGAAGTTGATTACTAATACATCAAACCCTTCTCTATGGATGTGATGACTTTGCAGCAGTATTTCCAAACAAAATTTATTTTGCAATTGTCTCTTGGCATTGGTATTCAATCAAGTCCTCATAGCTATATTAGCTGTACCAGGAAACCAATTTAATTAGGAACCTTTCACGTGGTTTCTGTGATAAACACTGTGGACAACACTATGGGCAATGACGCTGACGGGCAGTGACATTGGGCACTGGGCAGTGAAACGGGCAGTGCCGGTGGGCAATGGCTACCTTGGCAGGCCATGGGGAGCCGTGGATGTCATTTATCTGAACTTTAACAAGGCTTTTGACAGTCTCCAGTCGTATCCTGGGTACTGAGCTGGATAGGTGACGACTGATCAGGAGAATGACAAGATGAATGGAAAATTGGCTGGACCACAGGGCTCAAGGAATAGCGTGCAGCAGGTCAAAGTTAAACTAGTGAGTGGTTACTAGTGGTGTTCCTCAGGGGTCACTACTGGGTCTGATACTATTTAATGTCTTCATTAAACCTGGACAATGGAATAGGATGGACGTCCACCAAGTTCACTGATGACCCAAAATTGGTGTGACAGTCAATACACTGAAGGGCAGCGCATTGAAGAGGGATCTCAGCAGGCTGGAGAAATGGGTTGGTAGAAACTTCACAAAGTTCAACAGAGGCAAGTGCAAAGTCCTGCACCTACTAAGGAATAATGCCCTGCAACAGCACAGGCTGGGGTCCAGCTGGCTAGAAAGAAGCTTTGAAGGGAAGACCCAGGGGTCCTGGTAGACAACAAGTCGAACAAGAGTCTGCAGTGTGGCCTCATGGCCAAGGTGGCCAGCAACATGCTGCCTTTATTAGCAAGAGTGCAGCCAGCAGCTCAGGGGAAGGGATTACTTCCCCCTGCTGAGTGCCAGTTTTGGGCTCCCCACTACAAGGAAGACATGGACATTTTTACTGTGAGGGTGGTGAGACACTGGAAGAGGTTGACCAGAGAAATTTGTGGATTCTCCATCCCTGGAAGTGTTCTAGGCCAGGCTGGATGGGGCTTTGAGCAACCTGATCTAGTGGAAGGTGTCCCTGCCCATGGCAGGGGATTTGGAACTAGGTGATCTTTAAGGTCCCTTCTAACCCAAACCATTCTATGATGATTCTATGATTCTATACAGGAGCAAGTTCAGCAACAGCCACCAGGATGCTCAGGGAGCTGGAGCATATGGAGTACAAGGACAGGCTGAGAAAGCTGTTTGTTCATCCTGGAGAAGGGATGGCTAAGGGGGTATCTTATTGCTCTCTGTACCTACCTAATAAGTGGTTATAGAGAAGATGGAGTCAGATTCTTCTTGGGGCAAGGGGCAGTGAATACAGGCTGCAGCAAGATAAATCCCAATTAGATATAAGGAGAAGAGCTTCACAGTGAAGATGACTGAGCACTAGAACAGGTGCTCAGAGAGGCTATAGACTCTCCATGCTTGAATACATTCAAAACCTACCTGGATAAGGCCATGAGTAACCATATCTCATTCCAAAGCTGACACTATTTTGAGCAGGGGTATGGACCAGAGACATGAAAGCTCCCTTCCAGCTAATTTTATGGTGAGCTTATGGCAAACACTTGGAAAAGTACCCCTTTTATCTGTATTTTGGATATCTTTCATGTCGCAGTAAATTCTACCAGAAAGGCATCGAAAGAATGGGAGTTTTGCCAAAGAAATGAGTGCTGAGACTAATTTGTATCATGACAGTCTGGCTATGAATTTATATCACTCTAAAATCTGACTGGTTCCATACCTACAGATCTCTGTAGCCGAACATTAATCACCTGCTTCTAGGGATGGAAACCTTCTGGTGCTGTAGTCTCCAAGCTGCGGTGGATGCAGCCTCTGTCCTTCACTGGCCAGCCACCCACGCTGCCTTGATGTTTCCAGACTGCCTGCCTGCACCGAGCAGGCCGTGCAACCCCGTGAAAAGATGCAATTGCTCTTCAGTGCAAATGTCCAAGAGCCAAACATAAAACCTAAGTGTCTCCCACATCACTTGAATGTGGAGAAGTATGCAGAGAAGTTCCAAGCTGGCCTGAGTTTGAGTCAATGGGAATTGTGCCATTGATCTCAACAACAGTAAGATTTCATGGCTCCCCTCCCTTAAACATGTGCATACAAATCCTAGGGGCAATGTGTAGTGCAAAAATAAGCTAACTAAGCAGATCTACACAAAACACTAATTGCTTTTTGTGTTTTCCTTTTTTGAAATGTGAACATTGCTTGCAAAATGCATTTAATGGTCGTTCATGATGATGAACCTGAAACAACCATTTTTATGTGAGTTGGTATGTAGAGACGTATGCTTTGCACTTTGCTTGGGCGTTTCAGTGGCAGGGCATCTATTCTTCTAATTTATTGACTGATGTGCTCAACAAAGCATGCGTAGAAAAGTCCTCCAAACTGTTTAAAAAGCTTTCTTATGCCCCCAAAGAGTATTTTAATTTCTGCATGTATGGAAAACAAATGTATAAGAAGAATTAAACTTGGGGGTAGCTACATGGTACAAGATTTTTCAGCGTTGCTCTACTAATGTGACTGATTGAGTACAAGATGTGTTGCTTGCCATTTCCCGGAATAAAAAAATGAGCTGTTGAGTCTTAATGCGCTATTCCAATTATGGTTATAAAATACTGAATCAAGGCTTTCTTTAAAAAAAACCAAAAAAACAACCACTTGGAATTAAACAGTTCAACAGAATTAATAATGATTCCAGATGGGCTTGTATTTGGCACTAAGAAGTGTGTGAAAGGAAACATTTTCAACCAGAAGTTTGAATGATTTATAAAAGTCCTTGAGAGATTTTTCACCAGTAAAGATGCCCTTTCAACCTCTGCACATTTGGAGCTAACAAAGGAAGTGCCACTCGCTGAGTGAAAATCTTGGCATTGGTGAAAAACACACATATGTTCACGAGCAGAAGTGCCTGGAATAGTACAATTAAAAGCCCTAGCAAAGCCAGGTTCTCAACACTGCTCTGTGCCTTACTTCCCTATTAGTAAAAGACGAAGAGTAAGCAGTTCCTCACCCTGAAAAGGTACTGAAAATATGAAATCTTTTGTGATTGTGGGGTAGATAGATATCATGGTACTGGTACCTATAGCGATATGTTGAGAATAAAGGCAGCTTCTACTTACAAGTCAAACCTTTCCTTCGGTCTGGGAAAGATGAGACACTGGGCCAAAAAGAGAGAGGTCTATGTTTGACAACAATTATTTTAGTATCCAGAGTTGGGCAGACTTGGAACTACTGGAAATAGCAGACAGCAGAGTTACAAGCTCTTATCCAAAAGCAAACATTGTCTTACTCCGCTGACTAATTCTCTCCCTTTTCCACAGCATCCCTGTTATAACCACAAAGTGTTTAGTAGACATTTAGCTTTCTTAAATGCAAGCCAGCAGCTGGAGTTAGGAAAAGAGTTAGCATCGTGTGGTCAATCAGCCTCTTTACTGGTCACCAGTGGTTCATGGATTGTATTAAACGGAGGAACACGGAAACAGATTATACACACTTCATGTGTTACATCAAATCAATTATTAATAGACAGCTGGGCATCTTACTGCCTTGTACTCTGTTACGAACACGTGAGGATGACGAACAGCAAAGCAGAAGCTAATAGACTGCCCCAAACCACTTTTTTATCAATTATGGTTTTAGCCTAGTGTCAGTTAATGGAAATTACTGAATTTCGCATCCTGCCTCTTCTGTGATTTATAACCCGTTCCTTGATCAAGACTTTAGGGAGGCTGTCTTTTGCAGGGGGAGTGGAAATGACAACATGTGGCTTCTGTCTCATATTACATCCATTTGTAACCTGCAGGTTTAGCTGCTTTTTTCCCCTACAAAGCCCGAGAGCCCCCCCGGTGCAGCTAGCTCCCAAATGCCACAGAACCTTTCTCCTTGCCGAATTGCCCCCCTTTTATTCCAACGTCCCTTTCCTTTATTCTGCTATCTTAATACTTTCTGTCTGCTAATGTCCCAGTCTTTCTCTGCACATAAGACTGCCCAATTGTTCATCATTTCTGGGCCCAGGCTCAACAGCTCTGTGTGGAGATGATAGTTGCTCTGCACACAACACAGCTTCCTTTCGTATCGGTGGTCCTGAGGCTTGTATCAAGCTCCTGAGCGCTTATCCTTTTTAATGAATAAACGCCATTCTTATTTACCCATTTTACAATGTTAACAAATGGCTCCACAGGCAAGTAATTGGATTCCAATACTTGCTGGAGCCGTCAGGTGCTGACAATCGCATGGCTTTATCGCACAAGTGTCATGATCCTTGTTATGATTTAAAAGCCGATGCAGCATCATTAGGAATTTCATTCATGAATTCTAATTATTGAAAATAACTGAGAGTGAGCCTTTGATGTTTCATTTTTAATTCCATCTTACTGTATAAGCAGTTCATCTCTACCTTCTGTTAATTGTAAATTTAAGCAACATCAATACTGCTTCCTTTAACTTTCTGATTTTTCCAGGCCTTCAGTTCTTTCCCCTTGACCATTGCATGACTAGAAGAAAACCCAACACACCCTTGCAGCCTGAATGTTGGATCTACAAGGGTTTCCTTGTCGTCTGTGTACACTGAAGCAGGTTCTGAGACCCCTCACACCCCACCACACCGTGCTCTTCAGGTTGTGCTTCTGCTCTTCTCTGCCTTGGGAGCTGTGGCCGCAGACACCGCTTCCCCTTCACCCTCATCATGAATTTATCTCCTTTAAAAGGGTTTACAAGGTTGCTCTGTTCCTCTTCTTGCTGGGTTTGTGCTCGTTTGCAAAAGAGATTGGTAGCGGATCTGATCATGCGCTTTTTCTTCTCTCTGCCTTCTTCAGCCTCCATGGAGTGAAGTGTATCATGTTGTCCATAGCTTCGTAACTTTTCCATTTGTTCAGCGTGTTCAGATGAATCTGTCTTCCTAGTGTTTAAACCAAAACTCATCCAAGTGAATGGAAAAATTCCTAATTCCCTCAGTTTCTGGGCCTCATGAACTTGGCTTGTTTCTCCAGAGCTTTATGCCTTTTGTATAATTATTTATAACTTTGCAATGCCGGGGGGGGGGCGGGGGGGGAGTTGTTATTAATGTTGCCCAAATGGAATATCAGGGTTTCACCCCCCCTCTGCGTAGCTGTAAATGAGCTAGAAAACCCAGAAAATCTGTTAAGCTGAATAAAATGATACTAATGATTTGCAGTTCATGTTGGGCTTGGGCAGGCAGAGCAAAGCACCAGCAACTCTGCCTAGGAAATGTAGGGAGAAAAGCCAAACCTCATAAACATTTCCTTTCAAGGAAAATAGGTTTTGAAATAATGTAAATAAAGACATTACCCAAAACATGTTTTTCTTCTAGGAAAGGGCCATCCAGGATGGAGGGTTTTTTTCCATTTAGGAAATAAAGAAGCCTGTGAAACAGCTATCAAAATCTATCAGAAGCAGAGCAATCTGGACAAGAATAGGAACAATCAAATGGAAATTAACCTTTTTTTTTAGGATTGTAGAAGCTGTCTGTGAAATATTTTGTGTTTTAAAGGTCTCATTTTCTGACAGAAGATCAGTTTCAACAGAGAATTTTCAACCTATGCTTTTTTACATGCTTCTGTGAAATAGCAGATGCTAATGCTAACCTTTATTTACAAAAACAACCCTAGATTCGAATGAACTGCTTGGAAAAACAGAACCCTTCTAAGAGACACAGCCTTCCTGCCTCCTTCCTGACCGAGCCCGTGAGAAGGGCACGAGTTGAGGCTTGAATCCTGCACGACCCCTTGGCAGGCTGGATTGCTTTTTGCTTGCTGAAAGCTGTGTTGCAGGGCTATAACACAAGCTTTGGGTCTACATATGCACAGCGTTATTTCATTTTCAGGGTATGTCCTTCACAACGCCTTTCAGTCTTGAGCGAGAGGCTTTTAGCTGTTCCCTACCAAAGGGGAAAGGAAAAGGCAGTCTCCAGCCCGTTCCTCGGCTATGGTCTCTATCAAATCCTTGCTGCTGCAACTTGTGGGATCCCTGAGAGGAGAAATTAAAATGAGGAGAGGGGGTCTACTTCTAATATAGAGCCTGGGCCACTAAATAACTACCTGGGTATGCGCAGGCACACAGTGTCTGGGTTAAAGGAAATGCTACAAGCCCGAACTGATTGTTTATCGATACAGTTTTTCTTCTTAAAAGTGCAAATTTGCAGCAGGACCACGTGTATTTCTGATGTGCCGGAAAAAGGCATTTGAATGAACTGGCAGATTATAAAACCCACAAGAAAGTGAAGCTCACTTCTGCTTTCCCAGTTGCCTAGGTGATTAACATGAGATAAATACAGTTCTTCCCATGTCTATTCTTAAATCTTTAAGACAAAGAGTTTTTTCACTTTGTGTTGCAAGACGTGAAGGTGTTTCGACAGCCAGATTTCACAAGAGCCGGGCCCTCCTCCTTTCCCTTTGCTTGTATCGCATTTCTGCTGTGAAGGTCACCTTATAGTCACTTAGCCGAGCTCCTTCCAAACTGTGCAAGGGCTGGGAGGGGGGAACTGTCCCTGGGGTGTGTGCCCATATGTAAAGCTCCCCCTAGTTAAAAATACCGAGTCATATATAATTATCTGTAGTGCCGTTAACACCCCGTAAGCATTAGAACAGCAAAAGGTGGTTGTTGGTGAGAAAGAGCAGATTGCTGGGTTGGAAGTCAGAATACCAGGCTGCTGCCTCTGCGGTCCTCACTGAACCGCGCGGCCCTGAGCTAGTCAAATAATTTCTAATCCCCCCGCCACCGCCTTTTTTTTCCCTCCATCGTCTCTATTTAGAAAGCAAGTCCTTTGCGTCGGGGATCGTCTCTCGCTGGGTGTTGGTACAGCGCGCGACACAGCGGGCCATGATTGCGGTTGATGGCTCCAAAATACAGAGCATTGAGACAAGGCTTCTGATGCAGGAATCGTTGGGCGAGATGGCTTCAGAACACCTGGTTCTGCTGCGTGTTTTCCCTTCTCCTTTCTGAGGTATCTCGGGCTGTTCGTGAGCGAGCATCAACACAAGGCAGGGAAATGCTGTCGCCCTTGTTCGACAGATCAGGGAAGAGAAGTACTGAAACGTGGAATGGGTTTCTCCAGCTTACAGAGCAAACAGGCTTTCTCTTTTTTTTTTTTTTTCCCTCTCCCCCCCCAGTTCAGTAATAGAAAGAGACAAAACATTTTTAAAAACAAAAAAATTCCCAGCATACCTTCATGTTTTTACCTCCTGCTTCCTCTCCCTCTTCCCAGTCTGGCAGAAGCCACCACATCTGCAATATGTGCTTCCTTTAAGGTATTCACTTTCCTCCCTGCTTCTCTGCTGGCCTCTGGAAACTCTCCAGGGATTACTGGAGCAAATCTTAGCCACGCAAAAAGGTGTCTTCTTTACAGAGGCAGCCACTGAATATGTGTGTTCTGCCTAATCCATCCTGAGGTTATAGACACCTAACTCCACCTAGCCCTATTTACCCACAAATTAGGCATTTTTGGGTGAGACCTGAACATCCGCACATTGCTAGTAATCTGATTTTTTTTTTTTATTATTTTGCATGTTTTTAACTGGGAAGCAAAAGGAACATCATCACCCTTCATTTGATGTCACAGCTCCATGGTGCAGGAGACAAATTAGAGTAGCATCTATTTTAAAGGTGAGTAAATGGAGGTAAGAGACTGCAGTACAATTTGTCTGGCTCCTACTGAATTCAGCGGTGAGGTTGGAGGGATGGAGCTGGTGGTGCTTGGGCCAGAGCAGCCCATCACCTGAGCGCTATCCGGGAGGGGAAACCATTCTCTTTTGGGCCAAAACCTTCCCATTACCCCACATGGTGTTGCCTTTGCCATTTTGCTTATTGTGTGTGAATCTGGAGCTGCTTCAAAAAGGAAGCTTAAAAAAAAAAAGAAAATAATAAGAAGAAGAAGGAGAAGAAGAAGATGTTATTTCAGACATGTTTCCTGTGCTGTTGTTTGCTTTTGATGTTTTCAGCCCAAGCCAAATGGCATGAAGGAAATGAAGCCCTGGCTGCGGCCGTGCTGTTTCCCTGGCTGGCAGGGACACCTAGTGGGTAGGGCAACGTGTGCCGGGGAAAGCAGGGAAAAACACGCTCTCTGGACTTCCCACCCAGGGCAATATTTCATCTTCCGAGTCATGCTTGTGCCTAGTTGCCGCTCATGTTATCCTTAGGAATTAGCGCGGGGTTGGGAGGAGCGTACGGCCAAACCTCCTTCAAGGAATGGTGGTTGTAACGGGAGGAGGTGATCTGAGCAGCACTACCTAAACTACGGCTGATGGGAAATGCTGCCAGCCTAGCTTTTGTGTGATTTATTCTTCTGAAGCCTGTTACAGTCATAATAACACCTACACTGGCTGTACGTGAGAGCTGACTCGGTGGTGGCGATTCATCTCTGTCTGCAGTTATGCATTTCATGGGGTATTGCACTGGGGCCACTTTTATTGTATTGCAGACACCTACAAAATGACGTTTACTCCTGCTCTTAGTGGGATGGCTTCAGCAGAAAAAGTAGCAGGAAGCTTAAAAAGCAGAGGAAGGCAGTGTGACCCCCCCCAAAACCAGCATGGCTGTTCGATGTGGCAGGGCCGGACCCAAATCCATCCTGCCTCCTCATTTCTTGTGGCACAAGCTGGGCTTTGCTGGCCTTCAAGCTGTTTCCCAGGTTGTCTCCTTGATTGCATTCCCTTAGCGTAGGTTTTTATGGGAAGAAGTTGTTGACTAATTCCTTTGTTTCCGTCGTAGGGCTATGGACAACTTTTTTCCTGGCCTCTTCCCAAGCACCTGTCTGAGAGGGCAGACATGCGGATGCTACGTTTTAGATCGACGGCGTCCCTAAAATCCTCCAGCCCCTGCCAGAAACAGAGATGTTACATGTGAGAGGTCTCATGCAGGGAAAAAAACAAGCCCTTTTATAAAGCATATGAAATTTTTTTGTTGAGGATAAATACTTTTCCTCTGCAAACTACAAAATCTGGAGGCTGGGAAGAAGCATCCTCCCGCACCCACTCTGGGGACGTAGGCCCTGAAGAGGTTCTTGCACTTAAAAATATAAGATGAACCGCAGCTTCTGAATCAGAAACATACCGCCTAAATAGCAGGAAGCAGTTATTATGCTCTGGATATTTCAAAATTGTCGTCTTCTGATCTAATTGCAGGCTAGCAGTAAAACTGACACAGTTATGGTTATTAAGACCTTTTCTTTTTTTCATGTTTTACCAGGAATTCTATCTTAGGATTAATAGGCGCTTGCATCATTTCTGTCCTATGTGCTATATTAAGGAGCATCCACATCATCAGCAAATATTTTTGTTGTGCTGACACTGTGCACAAAGTCAAATGCAAAGGTACAGAGCTCTCTTTTTTTTCCCCTGGACTCTCACCATAAGTTGAGTGTCTTATTCGTCATCAGTTCCTTCATTAAAGAAGGAGACTTATTTCTCATTTAATGAAATTAATACATTTGAAGGAAGGGGTAAAATTTGCTCCTTTCTGACATAGCTGCATTGCCACAGTTTTGTAGCAGGACATAAATATCTGTATTCTAAATACTGATGATGGGAAGAAACAGTATTTAAGATGACTTTTGGCACTAGTAACCTGAATTTTTACATATAAGCTAGCAAAATGCAGTTTATGCAAAATTATGATTATCAGTGTGTATACAAATAGATGAAAAAACCTCTCAAAGTATTATTGCCAATGACTCAATGTCAAACTAGAAGTAAATTTCAAGAGAGTATTCTGAGCAGATGTGCAGAGATCTTCAGGCCTAATTTTAGTCAATATTTTTATTAGTGATTTGGAGGATAAATATAGAGTGCACTTATAAAATTTGCTCAGTCTGGCAGTCAGGATCAGAATGCAAAATGATAAATTGGAGAGATGGTCTCAGATCAACAAGATGAAGTTCACTAATGACAAGTATGAAGCGCCACACTGCAGAGGGAGATATCAAATGCATAAATCCGAAATGGGAAATAATCAGCTCAGCGTCAATATGAGAAAATGAGCTTGTGTGTATAGTGGTTCATAAATTAAATATGACTCAACAATGTGATTATGCTGCAAAAATTGCTAATCCCACCTGGAGTTCTGTTAATAGAAGTGGTGTGTGTGGTAGAGGAGAGACTGTGCAGGCATCAGGCTGGATGCCTGCAGCTCCTTAATTACAGTCTGGGCACCCGAGTAGGTCACGCTGCCCATCACCTTCCAGACCTTCACAGAATCACAGAATGGCAGGGGTTGGAAGGGACCTCAGGAGATCATCTAGTCCAACTCCCCTGCTAAAGCAGGTTCTCCTAGAGCATGTTACACAGGAGTTCATCCAGGCAGGCTTTGAATATCTCCAGAGAAGGAGACTCCACAACCTCCCTGGACAGCATGTTCCAGTGCTCCGTCACCCTCAGAGTAAAGAAGTTTTTCCTCATATTCACCTGAAACCTTCCCTTTCCCCCCTCTCCAGGCCCTTTCCCCAGCCACAGCCATTCTTTGCTGGCTTCCTCCATGAAGGGTCCTTGACCTCTTATTTTCAGAAAACATTGCCCATACTCCTGCTGTTCCTCGCATGGTTCCTTCTCACAGAAATAAATGACTGGTGACGCCAGGGGAGGTCTCTGTACGGATCCTGTAGGCACATAGGATTCCACATAGGCAACACGCACTGCTCAGAGGAATCTGTCAGGGACTCTGTCAAGGAGGACACGTCCTTCAGTAGGCGTGCTGGCTCCTGGCGGCTCTCGTCTGAACCAAGGGAGTACCAGGCAAACTCGGTGCAAGTGTGTCACTTGCAGACGCAGCTCAGTTCAAAGGGGAAATCAATACTTAAAAGAAAGAAAGAAGGAGACAACCGCCTGAGAATGACCGCCGTCCCAGGCAAGAGAAGAATGTAATGGGAAATGACTGCATTTCATTGCCTCATTTTTTTACCACAGTGAAATTTTTGAAGTTTTGGGGTTTAGTTTTTTGCTTGCTTCTATTTTTTTTTTAATCATCTGGGATTTATTATTGCACAGAAGCTTCTCCATTGTGCCGTGCCACTGGTCAGGCCCCGGAGCTGTGACCACTGACCCGACTGCGGCAGGCAACACACCGAGACTAAAAGTCTTCCTTTCATTGCTTTTACAGACGGAATGGCAGGAAGGGTCAGCTGGTGCTAACAAAAACCCCTGAATATATGTTTTAGAAATCGTGAAACGAATCACCTAAGGACTGGGGCGGGGGGGGGGGTGGGTGTTGGGTGGTTGCGCCCAAAAGCCCAAGGCCTACCGCTAGATGGCAAACTTTAATTTTTAAATTCTGGAGCTGCCCACCCGGAGCCATGTCCTGCCAGGGCCGGGGGCTCAGGCCCAAGGCCATGGCCCCACCACACTCCACTCGGGCCACTGAGAGCCCTCCTGCTGCCCCGCTTCTTCTTGGACACCGGCCGGCCAGAAATGTCCATGTGAGCATTCTGCTTGTGTACACAAAATAGCCACGCGATGCTTCCCCAGGTGCCACTTTCCCCAAATCAAGGAACCAGTAGCTGTCCTGCATTTTTTCTCTGTATGGAAGCTCCTGGTGATGCCCTGAGCGAGGACATGGGGTACAACACCCAGGTGGTTGTTCAGTCAGACTCGGGTGAGGAAGGGATGGGGACGGGGCTCTGCCAGGAAAGGCTCACCAGTGGCTGGACACTCACCAAAGGACCTCCGCCCTTTCTCCTCCAGCCCTGTTTTTTCTCTCTCTCTTGGCCAGGGGCCAGAGTTGGATGTGCTGGAGAACAGAAGCTCTTTTCAAGGCTCGAGACACTGTATAGGGTGGGAAAAAGGCTTTTGTGCTCTTCTCTCCCTGATGTTTATCTCAGAAAGCATTGAGAGGTAAGCTAAGAAAGTGATTCTACTGAATGTGGTCTCCTCCAGATCTTTATCGATCCCCAAGGAATTGGGCACAAACTGCAAGTCAGAGTGGTGCCAGTGTCTCAGGCAACCTCAGGTCTTGCCGGTCCTTGCCGTATTGTGAGAAGTACATAAAGCACATAAAGTTTTACATGTATTTTAGGGAACTCCAATAATATTGCCTAAATCAATCTTCATTTTCCTATGAACTTAACAAAATTATTAATCTTCCCCGTCAGCCATGTGTGTTACCTTATTTTAATCAGTAAATTTATCTTGGTGTGCAAAGATACCTTGGGGGATACTGGGAAACTCAACCCCAAGTTGGAGATGTATGCTCCCCTGTACAGAAATAAACTCTTGGGTCATGTTTCTCATACCACAGGTCTTAGACCAAGAGCTGACCTTATGAGCAACATGGCTTCTAACATGGCGACTGCAAGATGCTTCAATGAGATAAATCACATTTCCTCGACAAAGATAGTTCACTATTCTGTGTAGCGCTACTTGGAAGAGCGTTTCTTCACCACAGCATATAAAGTTTTTGTGGCAAAGCACGGTGGTTAACACAGCAACTTCTGCAAACCCTCAGAGTATTTTCTTTGCATCTGCCATTCCTGGCAGTCCTTTTAGATCTTTTAAAAGTCTTTCTTACCAAGTCATTCAATACTCAGCAGTTGTCCTTTACAGACTAAACCTCTTGCAGAATTTTGCAATGTGCTATGCAAAATTGTGCCTGCTTTTACTGATCTGTCGTGTTTTAAATTACATGGCATGAATGCCATGTGAGATGTGTTCTTCATATTTTAATTCTTTTCCAGTTGTCTGGTCCTACATCCAGTGTCATTAGCTGAAAGCAAAATCAGAGACATTCCTTCCAGCTGATGAAGAGCTGGCTCCTAGGACATCATGGTCTTCAGTGTCTCCATTTTGAAGCCCAAATTTCCCAAAGTGGGCAAGGATCTCCCCTGGCTCCAGATAGCAGGGTTAATCACCTCATTTCAAAGTAATCTGGATCAACCAACAGGCTCTTTACCAACAAAAGCAATATTTCCTGACTAGAATGTAGGTGTTGTGGGAAGGTTGAAGGAGAAACATTTCAGACTTTCTTCTTACAGATAAGGAAGGATAAAAAGATCACAAGCTGGTTTAGAAAATATCCTTTATTTTCTGGGTTAACTATGATCACCCTCTGTGCGAGGAGAAGTCAGCTGAAATGTCATCTGGCCATTCGAAACTGCAACCTTAAAGAGGTTGCTTGGGCAATGACAGTGTCTGGGGACCATGTCGTATAAGTAGCTGGATATCTGACAGCTCATCCATTATTGCTGAAAGGTGCTGGTTGTGAGGGACAGAGTGGCTTGCAGGGCTGGCTCTGCTGCCTGGACCAGTGGTTGGGGAAAGTCACTGCTGTTTCTCAGTGATTTCGTAGCTTCTGTGAAGTGTACCAGTCGCAAACTACTTCTCATGGAATGAAAATCTGGGAGGCAAAATCTACCACCGATGGCACCGAGCGATGTGTTAGCCAAGGGCAGGCAGGGCCTGGTGATTATTCTGTTTTTTCCCCAGTGATGCTTGTTCCACCATCTTGTGTCGGAGGCTCGCTGAAAAATGCGTTCAGCTGGTGGAGGGAGCGCCCAGGTTGCGTCACGCGGCGATCCCTGGAGGTACGCGTTGTTCCAAGCAGAGTGCCACTGGACATGCGCCTGCGGTGACACTCCAACACGCTTTCCCCTGTTTAACCGCAGGGTTTGGGGGATGGCTTTGTCCTTTGTCTTGTACTTCTAACCAATACCGCTTGCACCGGGGAGCTGGTACTTAGCGAGGCCCTGGAGTGGTAGAGCGATGCAATCAGTCATACGGCACCTCCAGATAAAGCACGCTGCCAGCTTGCTGCACGCGGCACATGCCTCTCTTCATGCTGCCCACCAAATGTTTTGGCATACCTGCTTGTTACGTGTCATGTTAGAGCCAGGCCCCCAGCCAAACTTTGCCGCTCAGACCTACTTCTCCCTGCACTTGACATGGGGTAAAGAATTGTTGAAAACAAGACTGGCATTCCCCTGACTTGGCCTCCGTAAGCATTTTTAATTAACAGCTATCAACTCTTGTGTATTTGGGGCCATTAGCAACGTTGACTGAACGAATCCATTGAACCTTTAGGTAAGGCTGTCCAGATCTTTCATTTCCTAATTAACTTCTATGGTTGACCTCAGCAGGTATAATTGAGTAGTGCTCAACTGAACATTTGCAATTGTAGCTTGACAGAAGTTTTGAGTTCAAAATTATGTTGTTTATTATTTTTTCTCAGGTTGCTAAATAAGAACAGTTTTATTTTATGTTATGGTACAGTCCAGTTGCCTGCTGCCCTACGTATTATGCAAACAAATACCTAGGGTAATATAAACCCAGACATATTTAAAAAAAAATTAATGAGTACTGGATAGAGAGAAGAAGAATAATTCTTTGAATTTCTCAAATGTTTTTCTTTTGTCCTTACTCAGAACAAAGCAATGTTTTAAGCTTGCAAAATTTTTCATGAAAGGGATTTCATTTTTCCATGTGTTCTTCCTGACACATCTTAGAGATGTTTTGATTTTCATTGATTCCTGAGGTAGTGGGAAAAAAAAAAAGAAATCACACCAGTAATATTGGTAATTGTTTTTCAAAGGGCTGTGTTAGCATTCTAACCATTCCCTTTATGCAGCAGGGTAGTAAATAAAATGAACTTTGAATGAAGAGCTGGTTTTATGAAAACCATTAATTGCTGATGCAAAAGGTGCATGGGATTTAGGCTTAGCCGGGAAGGCAATAAAAATCCTTTACAATTAATTTTTAATTTTTAGCTTTATACTTCCCCATCATAAGGCTGCAAAAACGCAACATCCTTAGTTGTTTTTCCTTGTCCTGTGTTAAGTACAATGTATTGCATTTAAAAGAAAAAAAAGGTTTTCTTTTTTCAAAAACACTGTTTAATCCCCCCCCCCCCCGCATTTAACAGTCATGTGTAGAGCATGGAACAGGGGAGGTCTGGGTTTGATCTCAGACTGGTATAAACTGAGAGTTAACCCATGGAATCGGTTGTGTGACAACATGAGAAAATGGTTGGGAGATCAGAGTTAAGGCTTCTGTTTCTAGGAAGACTCGCTGAAGAACATACAGCTAGCTATTTTCCTGGAGAGATGCTTCAGAGCCTTTCACATGCTTATTTTGATCATTTTCACTGAAGACAAAAAAAAAGTTGAAAAAAAGATGTTTCTAATTCTAGTTGTTTCAAGCGGTATCTTAAGGTTGAGTACAAAACAAACCATACATAAATAGTAGAAAACAGTCCGCATCTTGTTGCCATGACAATGCCCTACTTATAACACATTAAGCTGATTCATGTCTTTTCCCACCTCACTGTTAATAAATTATAGTGGCTGATGAGAATTAAGCCAGCTGGAAGAGCTAGTGAATGTAAGCAGCGAATTAATTTGCCACTTAATCGTGGTGTCCTTTAGGGGAATTACCCTCTACATAGCAAACAATATCTTACTATATGTAAAATGGTAGGAATGGGTTAAAATAGCTAATCTCTGCTCTCTTTGTAATGCTGGTGTATCACAGCTTATTGCTGTAGCAGCAAGAGCTGGCGCAGCCCAGCTCCTGCTGTAGGCAGCAGCACCGCCTTCCGTTGGTGGTGGATGAGTGTTGCATAGGTTCCTCCACTCCCTCAGTGAAGATTACAGGAGTAAGGCTTTAAAACACTATTTCCTCAAGTCATGTTTTGTCATTTAAAGCGTAGGGTATTTGGCCAGCAGCTGCTGAATCATGTCACCTGCAACCCAGCACCTTTATCTTAAACTGATGCACCCTGCCTAGGCATGCAGAGTTGCAGTGAACAGGGTTTATCCAGGTGAATGTGGGCACTGCTCAACAGCAATCAGAATTTAGGCTTCTTAATGTATATTCATGGTGGAAAATATTTTCTCCTTTTTCTGTAGGGAGAGATTCATCAACGGTAATGGTAGAACTGAATAAACACTGTATAGCTCATCATAGCAGCCTTTAACAGAAACCAGCCGTACCTCATTCAAACCTTTGTCTCTACGCTTGCTTCAAGTCAATAAATTCTAACAGCTGGAGCTGGAGCTCTGTATTGGAGGACTTTCTGAGTCACAAGTGTAAGGCCCTTGAAAAACAGCACATGCTTGCTCTTGGGACCTGAAATCTGAGAAACGCTCACTGAATTCTACTTATAAATATTCTGTGATCTTCAAGTATTTGCTCAAGTGCAGGAGTTTGATTGCTTTCCCTACTTTTTTCTCTCCTGACTTTCTGCGTTCTTCAATGCTTTCAGTTTTCTCTTAGCTGTAAATCAAATGCAAATTTTCTTTGGCCATGTGCTTTGGTTTGAGTTAACTAAGGAAACATTACCTGAGCAGTATCACCTCAGAAAGCCAAATTAAACAGTCACTCGGAATAGCCTGGCTAAACTAAGCCCTTCTCCTTTTGTTTCTTAATTTCATCCATTTCTTTCAATGACATGAAAAATCATTGTAGGCTGACACACACTCAGCTATCAAAATGCTGTTGAAACAGACTTTCATTTTGTCAGAAAAGTTTCCAACAGGCACATTGTTCTGAATTTAAGGATGTCTACAGACTTCCCAGAAATTCTCATTGCACTGGACATGCCTTCAGCTTTCTGGTGAATAATACGATGATCATGAACAAGCTTTGCACATCTGGACTTAACAGCAACTTAAGAGATCCATGATACACCTTGGTTATGAGAGCTGTTATGACCTTCTTGCTATAGAAGGTGTACCACCTGTAAATGCGGGCCAGAAGTTACAGTTTTCATCAAATATATGCCATAAATTAATTTTGAAAATTGCCTTGGGGCTTGAAATTCTTAAGAGCAAATAGCTCCTAAGAAACTTGACATTACTCCTTTGTGCTACAGACAGCAATGAGAAACTGAGTAAAGCCTTTAGTGTCATGACTCCCTTCTAGTGCTCTGGAAAATGAAACCAACTTTACCACATTCTCCTGAAGCTGATCTTAGAGTTGTCTTGTGCATGGTGTCGTCATCTCAGGCAGGTTGAATTGGCCGGATACAACGTTCTTGCTGGGTATAAAATGTTTGTGATCTTCAACCTGCAACTGTAGTGCACTCACTGTTGTCAAACGGCTTTCTCTGAAAGCACAGAGTTGCCTTTTGATAGCCCCGCAAAGGTAGACTCATCTCCAAGTGACACCATTTTACTCTTCCACAAGAGCAATAATTTGCTAAGATGAGGTGTCAGGTTTGGTTCCTGTCTTTATTGCTGACCATTTATCTTCTGCAGAGGAAGTTGAGGGGACACAGAGGGAGCAGGAATTTGCCTTGCAGGAGCCTTGGTCTGGAATCCCTCATCCTCCAAACCCAGCATGCATATGAGAAGGCCATTGCTGTGTGTTCCCCTTTTCCTGCTCCTTTTCAGTCCCTTCTGGTTCTGCAGTCTTCCTTAGCAAAGCTCAGCCAAGAGGATGCCAAATGTACCCACTCCTGGCACCACATCACCCCCCCTACATTAATTCAGACGAAGAGGGAGGAAAGAGAGGTAGTCCAGCCCTAGCTCTTCTCAGGTAAATGATTCTTGGGGTGCACTATGGTTTTTCCCTCCACCATGCTCAAACAGAATCTCCCCTGCCTCCTATGTACCTACACCTACATGCAAACCGGGACACGATTGAAAGTTACTTGGTCATTTTGGTTTTCATCCATAAATTTCTGAATGTGCTCTCTAAGATGCTTTTGGAGAAGATCCACTGGATTATGCTGGGGATCTGAAGAGGTGATTCCCCCAAAAAACTTTTGTTTTCATCATCAGATAATAGCTCTGCTTTGTTTTGGGTAGGAGCATTGGCAGTCTGCTCCTGCGCAGCACAGCTGGAGAGCCGGAGCATGCAGCTGCAGTGTTCTATAGAGCTGACGGCTCCATGGGGATAGATCCCGCCAGCATCAATAGGCTTGGCCTCTTAGTGTCTAGACACTCCTACCCATCCTTTCACAGCAGGAAAATAGCCTAAATGATTATATGGATTTAGCAATTCAAAAGCGTGTCTGTGCGCCTCATCCAAAGGCTTTTGAGCTGTGAGGAAGACGCGTGCGCGCGTTGGGAACTCTTGCTTTATTCTGTATGCAGTCCTAAACTCTGTCTTGTTCGATTTCTGTAATGCTTCTGTGCCCATCAGCTCCATAGCAGCATTAACATTTCTTTCCTTTTATTCCGCACCAGCAGATTGTATCCTGGTGAAGAGGATGGACTGCTCTAAAATGCCTTTTTACTATCTTTGTTGGACAAGACTCAGGGACAGCTAAGAGATCTTGGTTAATGGAGCAAGAAGGATCAGCAGCTTTAAGTCCACGAAGCTGAAATTCCCAGACTTCTTGTAATTTCAAGGCACGATACAAAATTTTATAATTAAGATTTTTACCTAAGGTGAATTTATTGCCAATTATTCCAGTTGCCTTCTCTGAATTATGGGAAAATTAACACATGTGAGTGCTGCAGGAATATTGCATTTAAATATGCTTAAGAGTTTCTGAAAACTGCAAGAACCGATGTGAAGCTCATTTCCAGCCTCTCAAACATGGCCTTGTAGCGGGAATTTGGGAAAATGTGAATTAATCTGTACCCTAAATCAACTCTTCCCTCTCCTGTTTTGCTTTATGATACAAGTATTAATCATATCATAGAATACTAGGTTGGAAGGGACCTCATGGATCATCTGGTCCAACCTTTAATGATCCAAGGTGGCATCACACATGAAACCAAACCCCAAATCTCACAGAAGACAAACGAGCGCTACCCTCTCTTCCCCACTATCATCATTCCCCCCTGCCCTGCCAGAGCATCAGCTGCTGCACGTTGGCTTAAAATCGTTCTCCTCCAGTGCAGCTGAGCACATTTATATCAGCTGACTGGGCCTCTCCTGCAGCTTGGTGGGTATGAAGGTCTATGGCTTTCAAGGGCTGGAGCTAAAGAAAGGTGGTAAGCTATTGCTATGGCTCCTTTTGATTATTTTCCCTACTCAAAAATGTAACCGAGAGGAGATTTGGTTACTTATTCTTGGGTTACTTCTAAAGCAGGTACCGAGAAAGAGGATGTGCCAGCAAATACCTACGTAGGTTCTGCTGGAGCTGCCTTATGGTGGGGTGGAAAAAGCAATGGCAGAGGGGGCTTTATAATGTGAATGGATTGTGTTTCAGAGCAGGTATTTCCTTCTGTGTGTACTGGGTGGGGGGGAAAAAAACCCAAACCAACAAAAAACAAACCTGTGTGCATGAAGGTTCATAGCCTCCAAAATCTGCTGCTACCTTCCTGGCCTTACTAAGACTGTTTGCTGGTTTGAATGAAGCTATGTCCCACTTAATGTTTCTTGGATGCCTGGGAAGTTTTTCCTACCCTCCTGCAAGCTCTTGTCTGCATGTCTCTCTGAAAGAGAGAGGCATTGGGCTGAGAGTCTTTACAGATCAACTTGCAATCTTTTCTGTTTCAGTAAATGGTAGATGGAAATCATGAAAGGCCAAGCAAAAAATGAATGTGTTCAGCTGAATGACACTTAACACAAGGATTTCTGACTTATCACAGAGGCTCATTCTAAAAAGCATTTTAAATAGAAAAGGTTTTTTTTTTCCCCTGGGTTATTATAGTTCATGATAATTATTCTCTCCTTCAGTTCCCATTTTATGTATTGCTATTTTAAATTAAAATGAAACAGTTCTGTACTTTAAGACTGTGGAATTAGATTTACAGCTGCTATATTTTGGCTTTTCCTCATTTCCTCCAATGCAGCTATGTACAGTGATACCCGTTTAGGGTCTGACTTCTCATGGAGTTCTCTTAAAGGGAATTACAATTAAAACCCCACAAAACATAAGTCTAAACACAGCAGCAAATTTTTCATTAGGGGCTTTGTAGATAAGTGACCTGCAACACCCTATGCCATTAGCACAACTTAAAATTGCCTCTAAGTCGTTGTGTTGTCAAACAATGCAGAAGGAAAACCAGTTTCCAGCCACCTTTTCATGTGCAGAAAGAGCTGAGCTCAAAATTACCAATCTGAGGTGTTTTAACTCAATATGAGCAGTGATTTTTGTCTGAACGTGCCAATGTTATAAACTACTGTCAACGTCTGAATGATAATCATACTCACTAATTTTAAAAGTATTAGTGCTTCTGATGACTTTTTTGTTTCCTGAGATCTGGTATCAGGAGGGTTTCGCAGCTGTTTTTCAGGTGCAAACAGTCTGGTTGAAGTGGATTACTTCAGCACTTAGGGCAATGTTAAGACCATTTGTTCTAATTTTGTGTGCATCTTGTGTTAGAAGTTGTTGCTAATGAGCAGCTGATAGCGCAGCCACCTTATTGACAAGTGTCTGATCTTGCTGCCCAAAAAATAAGTGGATGTCTTTTCTTCAGCGGTTAAAAGCAAACCCAAGTCTCCTGCTTTCCCACACTTTGATGTCTTAATCTTTGCATGGTGGAGAATCTCTTACCAGTGCAATTTATGGTCTCCTTCAAAGATCCTTAGCCTTCGTTCTCACTTATTTACAGTCACATGTCATACATGTGGCAATTACAGCCGTGTCTTACTTTGTAGGAAGTATGCTCGGGAAGTGTGTCCTTTCTGGCTATCTAAATGTGGGAGGAACTATTGCCTGATGATGATCAGCTCCTCGAGGACTAGAAACCACCACAGAGTTTAAGAATTTCGGTTCCATGGTACTCAGCTATGTTTTTGCCTGGAGACTGTATGGCCGTCTTTTATATTTTTTTTATTATTATTTTTAAAGATTTTTACTCTAAAGGTAGTTGCATCAAGATAGAGGGTCTGGAGAACGTTAAAAGCTGCACAGCATGAACTATGGTTTCACTTTTTCTTATTCTTTTCCTTATTCTTTTCCTTCTTCTTGGGGGTGGTGGCGTCTTTCATCCTGCAGAGCAGGAGAAACAACACGAGGCAGAATCCAGGGAGAAAGGCATAGCTAGAATAACTGTAACTAATATCAAGTCTGGCATTGGGCCTCTGGTGAATAACCCTGTTCCTCCAGCCTCCCAAGGCAGACCCTGCCTGCTGGTAAAGCAGTAGCAGGACTTGGGGCCCAAAAGAGGGGGTGCGAAGAGGAGCAGTACAGCCAGTGACGGCACTGTGTACCAGCAGCTTCTTGGCTCTGTTCATTACTGCTCATCTCGCCAGAGCTCCCAAATGGATCAACCCCAGTGCTGGGCTTCATTTCAATGGTAGTGTCACCTAGAAACCAAGTTGGTCCTTTCTTCCCACTGCTCACTCACTAAAGGCTGAAAGGTGCAAGTTTTGCATGTATTACAAGGCACGGGGGGAAGAGAGAGGGAGAGAACTGGGAGGGACCCAGCTTGGTTAGCAATTGTAGGCCACCATTAGTGGTATCAGCTTATCTGTCAACCTACAAGGGGCCCCAAAATCTTCACTTGAGCAAATGTGGGCACTGCAAGGCACTGACAGCTAGTATTTTAAAGTTGGTCCACCCTAGTGTGTCCTGCTTGTCCTCTTGCAATGAAACACGTACTGAAAGATGAGACCCAGAGGTCTCCTTCCCTGATCTGAATCGGTGGCGGGACACTGTCATTGATTTGCTCCTGTGACAAAATCTGCGCAGCGGCTGACAGCCACGCACCCGAACACGATTTGCCTTTTTGTTGTTGTCAGCAGTGTTAACTCTTAACACAAAAAAAGCATATATTCTTTCAGTGCATGCATAGCTGTTTCTTACTCCTGTGGGATGAGGTGGTACCTCAGTATATGGTACCTACTGCTATGGACAAGCATGGCTGTGCTTCAGCTGTTTTCACTGAGAAAGTCAGGATATTATCTGTTGTCTGGCAGGCAGGTTTGGCTAACAATTGCTCATCTGCTTAGTGTTAAGCATGAAACTTAAACAGAATTTTGAGCAATTAAAAGGACTCGCTGGCTGCAGGTCAGCAGAAAAACCTTTACCAGGACTTTTTCTTACAGACTTATGGCCTTTGTGGCACTTCTTGCATCTTGGAGGCAGACTGGTAACAGTAGTGATCATGGTCACTTTAACCATACCATGCCGTACAATACCATACCATTCAAGGGTCTGGTCTGGGGAAGGAGGGAGAGCTTGGTGGCTCAAGTACGCTCTTCACTGCAATACTGCTACGTTGCTGTCCAGAAACTCAAGACAAACCCACCTCTTGCTCAGAATACACCCTCAGATGGTAGTCCACCAGTCTGACGTATCTTGTGCTTTGTGAAGTTACAGGCATGGGCTCCCAGGGGTTGACACTGATCAGTAGGTATTTTCCGTGCAGCACCTGACCCGCCATTGGCTGTCGTGCCCATCCACCCAGGCCCCCACCGCTGCACCAGAGTATGTGGGCTGTGGCCATCCCCTGGCCTGAGCACTTCTATCAGCAGTCAGTGAAACCTATGATAGTGCTGATGGTCTTTTGCTGTTTTGCGAGTGGGTGGTTTTGCTTAATTTGGGAATCTGCTGACAGTTCTTGCAAGCTCCGCTCTTTCAGGAGCTGCTTCAGGCCAGCCAGAGAGGGAGCAGAAAGGCACGGTGTGGCTGTCTCTGCAGCGCATCAGTGGCAGTGCTGCTACGTGCACCCTGCTGTGTACGTGCTGACACTTCATACGCATGTTGGGCGAAAAGCAGAAGGTGCAATAGTTATATTTTAGCAGTCTAGATCAGTCTTGGGATAAGAAGAAGAGTCACAGTTTGGTTTTTGTCAGCAATCTGATTTCCATAGAATCACTTAGTTAGGAAAAGACCTTTAAGATCATCAAGTCCAACTGTTAACCTAACACTGCCATCCCACCACTAAACCATGTCCCTAAGTGCTACATCTTTCAAATACCCCCAGGGATGGGGACTCGACCACTACCCTTGGGTAGCTCATTCCAGTGCTTGACAACCCCTTCAGTGAAGAAATTTTTCCAAATATCCAATCTAAACCTCCCCAGCACAACTTGAGCCTGTTTTGTCTTGTCCAGTCTCGTCTATTTTGTAAGGTGGGATGGGGTCACATGAATGTTTACAAATTACGGTTTAGTACATCCTATGACAAGGGGGTGGGGGGGCAGAACTTTATTGCCAATAACTGTGTTAATTTATATGTGCATTTTGAACATATGGTGGGTGTAGTTTAACATGGCTTAGTTTAGCCTACAACTCGCCTGTTGCTCCATTTTTTTCCCCGATACTAGAAAATCTCAGCAAATTCTTTTCTTCTCTATGGCGATGCATCTTTTGCATGTCCAAAGTTAGCCAGAAATCATCTGATAAATCTGAGTTCAGAGAAACGCCGTTTGAGATCTGTGTGCTTGAAGTGCTAGGGCTTCTGTAGAGACACTTAGCATTTAGGGAAAAATCCATTACGGTCGATACTTATTCTTCTAATTACAAGATCAGGAGCCTATGCTACGCAAAAGTTCCCTGGATGGTTCAGTCAGAGATGGTTCCAGGCAAATATGTGAGTTTGGGGTTTTTTGTTGTTTATTTGTTTTTTTAAACCTTGCTGCTATTAATTTTTCCATTTATTTTCTCCCAGTTGGATGTCACTTTTCCCTCTTCTGATCCTTTTTGTGTTGGCTTGCTTCCCAGTGTACCCATCTTTTATTCCTCTCCCAGTAACGAGGGGCTCTGTCCCGCAATCCTTACACTGAGGCTGTGCTTTGGTCCTGCCACGTGCTCAGCAGCACCACTGGCGTAAGGTGCTGCTGCTGGGATGGCACGGTGTCTGCCTTCCCTCACCTATTCCTGTGCTCATGCCCTCAGCTGGCCTGACATTCTGACCTGGCTTAAAAATTGTGTGTACTGTTTTCCTGGATTCATGTTTTCCTTCCCCCCCCCCCGCCCCCAGTTGACTTGATGATGATGGAGTCATGAACAAAGTTAAAGGATGGAGCCCTAGAAAATGGTTCTTGACTTCTTACTACTTTCGTGCCCCTCCCCCCATGTTTTGGGTCTTACATCTAATAACAGAATTGAAAAAAAGTTGTAGTGTTACAAATTTTGCTAGGCCACCACAGCATCTTGGCAGTAGCTCAGAGACCATGAGACTGTTTTTAAGAGTTTAGAGCTCTTTTTAGTTTGTCTGGGGTCTTAAGAAGTCCTTGGGATACATTTGGGTCACTTCTTCAAGCTTCGTTCTGCAACCACGAGGGCTTAAAAACTTGTAGAATAAAACTGGAATCTTTGGGTCATCGCTTCAAACCACCAAATACCGCAATATGCGGCATATAATTGTGAGAGACGCCAGTTCTGCTAGTATTTTCCAAAAGTACATTTTTACAGCAAACCCCTGCATTGGAGGCTTTTGGGGTTTGATTTATTCAAGCCAATTTCTTTAACTTATTTTAATCTGTTGCTTTTGAACGCAGCACATATGTGCAACCTGTGACCGCTGTAAATTTCATGAACAATTGGGACTAAATTTTCCCATACTTAGCAACAACTGCTTGTCGTTTTGACACTTCACCTCCCTTCCCCAGGGCTATATGATCTCTCCCAAATCCTCACCGCATGCAGCTGATCCGAATGCTATGTTATCCTTTTGATGCAGTGCAGTTCATTTTGAGTCAGCAAAGCATTTTGTGTGCTTTTAACCTCTGTACTGCACACCACACCTGTAGGGGGGCTGCTAATCTAATTTTGATTCACAGTGGTGGCAACAAGCAGGTCACTTATGGAGTTAATGTCAGCTGCTCCACTAATTACTGCAGGAAAGTGATCCCATCATCCTGGATGAAAATGTCTAACTCCAGCCTATGAAGCACTTTCAGTGCACTAATTCTGTTAATGCTCCATTACTTCTTCATTCGAGCTGTGTGGTCTATCTCCCGAAGTGAGGTAGTAAATCCCCAACCAGTTCCAGAGCTGAGAAAACGTACAGACAAAAGTATTATTGACTGCATTATTGGGCACTGGTTTCTGTTGGGCTTGGTTTCTGTTGGTCTTGAAGTTTAGTTAGACAGATCTTTCTTGGTAACTCTTAGCTTATAGTAGCCTTAATCCTCCACTCGCCTTGATGGGAGTTATATGCCCCAAAAAAATCATGGACATGGATCTGATCTCTCTGCTCCTTAGATACTAAAACATAAAATAAGAATATAAAGCTACACTATTGCAATACCTTAAAATTTATCAGGGTGTTGGGAAAACATGAAAGTGGTAGGCTGTACCAATACCCTCAAACACAGAAGTAGAAGAACATCTGGAAACATCTAGGTAGGTATCTTGGGCATGAGATCTTGTAGTCTTCTCTTGGTATAAAAAGCTTCACAAAAGCCTCGCCCCATGAGAAATAACGTGAGTGTAACTGAATGCTGTATGACAGTAAATGTCACGAGGATAACAGAGATGTAATTCATATGCTGTCTTCCCCCCAAGGTCCCCACTAAAGACATAGGCATGTGCAAAGTCTCATCATCTTAAGTTTGAAAGGCTTCAGCTTTCTTCCCATTGAAGTAAGCGAGGATCCTTGTGCTGATGTCTTCAGAGTTTCCTCAGGACTCTTCCAATCACCCTCACTGTCGTTTCTCCTGAAGCTCACGTGTATGTCTCCATTAAGATATACAAATTATTTCAGAATTTATTGATGAACAAAATGCTTTTGAAGAGCAGAAGAAAATGCTTAGCATTGGGAGTTGCTGGCTGGCTTGGTTTGGAAAGGCTCTGTGTGCTCTAAAGGAGATATGTTCACGGTGACAGATCAATAAAAATGCTGAGATGTCTGAGCTTTCTCTACGTGTTCCCCATTCACTTCTCAGCTGAACAGCAAAGACTCTTGAAAAACTTCATAAGTTACAAGTGAAAGGCAATATGAAATCTGTTGAGCTCGTTGTATATAGTGGAATGGCATGGGCTGGATGATGGGGATTCTTGCAGGAGCCTCCAGCGACTGCTGCCCCCGCTCTCCCACAAGCGGAGCAGTGCTGGGCACTACTCTCCTGATGCTCCCTCTGTGCCCCATCCCTGCGATCCCCATTAGCCAAAATGCCCTTGTACAGAGTCTTAGGGAGTCTATGCCTAAATATTCACTCCAGGCTGGTTTTATCTTTCTGTTCCTTTTGTTTTCAATACATGAACTATATAAAAGTATAATAAATCATGATATCATGACTTAAACATGTTACATATCATATAGTGAGTGGAATTTATTTCTTTAGAGCATACTTATTCCATACATATAGAGCAATGTTTCTTCACACTTTTTTAAGCTTTAAAACTTTTAAAGTTTCAAACCTTTTGCTATGAACTTAAAAAAACCCAAATAAACAAAAAAACAAACCAAAAAAACCCCTCCTGCTTCTAAGAAGAGGTTAAATACAAAAAGTTGCTGTCTGGGTGAACTTACTTTGTCAGTGCTTAGGAGCCAGTGAAGCAAATGGTTGTTGATGCGGTTGGAATGCAGCCTTAATAACTGGATGTGCTGCCAGAATACGCTTTCATACTATGAAATGGGCATATTTATACAAATATAGATAAGATGTCTTGTGTGAGAAGGCGAGTTAGCATCAGAATAAATACCGTGACGTGGTCAGAAGGTGTGATAACGTCTTGTTTTGCAATACTAGATTACGTGTAACGCAAGGTGTTTAGTGGCTCCCATAACATAGCGTGTGATTAATGCATATCTAGCAAACTGCGTCTCTATTTCCCCTATGGAATGATCACCATGACGGATATATTTGTACGAGCCCAGCAGATCGTTTGCCTCCAAAGAGCCGGGGCTAACATGCAGAGCATGGCATGAAGCTGTGCCCCCTCCTGCCGGACAAGAGCTCATACCTTTATTTCCCGCTGTTTCACAAGGCTGCCTTGGTTCTGCTCCGCTTGCTCTCTCCGCCGGGCTGCCTCCTGGCAGATGGCTGATTACCATAAAGAGGAGCCAGCCTGTTGTGGCTGCGGTGCACGTACCCCGGCGTAACCAAGTGCCGCGCAGCTGTAGCTAAGCACGTGAAAGCGGCATTCGTCTTCCCGCCGACGCTGGGTTTGACCTCTCGAAAGGAAAACTGGTGGTGTCACTTGGAGCAGATGGTGAACAGGAGCTTGGTGAAACATCTGCGATGTCATTTTTAAAAAGTCCCATCGGGCTCTTGGTGGTCTGGAGCCGTGGCACCGGGATATCACCATTTCTCCTCCTTTGAAAGGTGAGCTGCTGCTGGGATGGAAAATGCGACCCTGCTTCCGCTTAAGAAATTGTCAGCGTTGCTTTGTGACCTCCTGAGCTTAACAACTAATATAGGTGAAATACAGAATGTCATCTTCCATGACACCACGTGTGCTTTGGTGGTGTACATCACCAAATTATCCAGCAAAAAATGGGATGTTCAAAGTGCAGTGGCCGTTCAGGCAAGATGCTCTGCGGGCGAATTACTCGCTGGCTGCGGGACAACCGCAGATGAGAGTCTGATGAACACAGTCAGGAGTTCAGTCATTCCCGTGGGCCTCTGAAATCCAGTGTGTTTTATTTAACTCAGTATTTAGCAAGTTCAACCTGATTGAAGATTCAAATGTGTTAGTTCTACTTTTTGTTTTTGCCAGAGGCAGGAGGTGAAGATGTTTAAGCAGAAGATGGGTGTCACTCTAGGATGAGTTGGGGAATCTGCCTGTATGACTCCTGCCAGGGTATGAAACTGTTGCTATGGAAATTGCTGTATCAACTAGTGTGTCACCCGTACCTAGCTATGACCGAAATGCCCATGGATGAGGTGGGTGCACCACGGCTCACTCGAACAACTGATGGCAGGGCTGCTTTAGGCAGGGGGTGGGGCTTTCCCTGCTCAGAAGGGAAGCGGCTGGGCTGGACAACGGAAACTTAGATCAACAAAAGTGACAAGAGGAATGTTTAGATGGGTTTGGGGGGAAAGGCTGAAACCAGTGGGAAGTTTTCATCAGGGTCTCATGTTCCTGGGGGGACAAAGTCAGGTGAGAGAAAACAAGCCATGTGCTAGTGGCCGCCCTGCTCAACATCCCTAGACCCTGTGGGTCACCAGGGACGCAGCATGGCCTTGTATTTAGGGTGTTTGTACTTCTACTAACACCCTCTGAGCTTGCACTGGTTTTCCAGTTGTGTGATCTGGTTTGCGTGTATGTTTGCATCTAACGTACCGCTCCTGAAGCGTTGAGCCTCTTTCAGCCACCTCAGATGCTTTGGGCTATCACTTCTACCAGTAATCTTACATCCTCCAATTTTTCCTGGTACTCTTCCGGATTCCTGGAAATTGCAACTCCTGTGCAAACAAGAGGGCCTCTTCATTTTGTATGAGGTGGGCCTGGCTGGTCTGGCATGCACACTTGACATCTGTATGTATGCACGCAGTATGTGCAATGCCTTTCTGGATGTACTAGGCGCTCTCCATACATACAGTGGGGTGCTGCTTTTCTGTCTGCAAATTTTAACAGCTCTGCCTTAGGCGGGTGTCTGGAAGAGACCCCATTTCAGCTGCAAAGAGGACTTTGGGACTGGACTGTCTCTAGCTGAGGACAGTGGTGACAGACAGGCTTGTCAGCAAGAAGCATTCTGGCAGGGACAGGGGTTGCCAAGAGTGGTTATTCCTCCCAGAAAACCATGCGAGAGGCTGAGGAGGAGCCAGCAAAAAGCATGAGGTAGCTGTCATTGCCTCTAACTATTAGCTGGTTGTTTTATTTCGCAAGGACTGTAACAAGTCCATATTTACCTGTGGTATCTACACAACACTTCTGTGTGTTTCCTTGTGGCAACCTAAAGTGACATATGGATGTGCCCCTTTCTCCCTTCCCCTGGACATAAAGGGACATCAAAGATGGCAAAGGGGTCTCAGCTGCCTGAGAGGTATTCCTTCCCTTTGGTGGCTCCCTGGCACTGGCCCAGATCAAATATATGCGTGGCTGTAAAAAATATGAATCAAAAGAAACCTAACAGCCCATGAGGACAGCAACTCACTCAAACGCTGAATTACCTCAGTGAAGAGTAGGATAAAGGATGACTGACAGTTTCAGGTACAGCACCGGGTGTCTGTGGCAGTGGGAATGGGATCGCTATGGAGTTAACTCATGGGGTGACTTGCACATCAGAGATAGGTGGATCCATCCTGATGGATGGCATGAGCGTCCACAGCAATTTATTCTCTTTGGTGTCTTCTGAGCCTCTCTCCCGTAGCAAAAGCACCTTCCTAATATGTGATGGTGCTTCTGCCAGCTTTAGCTTCGGTAGGGGACAGTTTGGGTACCCCAAGAAGCAGCAAGGTGTGCCAGGGACTTTGCATCCCCCCTGCCTTGCACCCTCCCAGACCTGCACCCCAAGCAGGCAGCGTTCCCCTCGCACTGCCCGTCTGCCCCATCTTTGCTGTTCTGTGCTTTACCTGGCGTTGCTTGGGTCCCTCACAGTAGTGGGATGCCTGGCCTTTAAAACTTCAAACATCAAAAAACCTGCTGGAACAGTTAAAATACAGCACAAAACCATCTTGCTCACCAGGGTACCCACTTCTTACTGTTCGGTTCTCCATCACCAGTTCCACTGCGTGCATTTAGGGAAGAGCTGTTTGTGTCTTCAGCGTTAATTGTGGCTGTTAAGCACCAGTCTTATATTACTCGATTAGCTCGACAAATTCCTGTCCTTAAAATGAGTTGACCATAGCAGGGTGTGCTGGAGTGCAAACCCACCAGTGACGGGCACCGCTGGGAGCTGCTGCTGTTTGAAGCGCCGTAGGCAGTCAGCTCTACGTGCAATACTTGTGATCAAATACTTGCTAATCAAATACAAGGTGTTCAAGCTGATTGTTAGGTTTCATTGGATCACAAGGCAGGCTGTTATTAATCCTTTATCCATGTAGTGCTTTTGATTGAAATCTGTCTTTTTTTTTTTTAAGACTTTTTTTTTTTTTTTATTTTCTCCCCCCCCTTTTTCCTCACTGGACATAAAAGACAATGGAAGAGATAGGGCCAAACGGCTCTTCTGCAGACAAGAAGCTAATTGTCTAAAAACAACACGTCATTCAAGACCATGGGAGACTGAGGACAGTGGCAGAAACATGAATATACAAAAGTGCCTACTGTTAAGGCCACAGCTTTAAGTGTTTAAATTCAAATCACATTCCCATTTGAGGTTCAAATTTATAGCAAGAACATACACACAAGGGTTTCAGTGTTTCAGACAAATTTCAACCAACTTCTCAGGGTATTCCTGATGGCAGCACATCAGAGCTGAGTGCAAGGAGACTCGTTTTCCTTGCTGTGCGGAGCAAAAATATTGAAGTAGGTTATTTTGGTTTGGTTTGGTGTGCTCTGTGTTAGTAAATAGAGCAGCCTGTCATATCTAGGCTCTGGTTTTCCTATTGTGAGCTTGGTTCTTGGCTCGAAACGCTATTGTTCTTGGACCTTTGCCTTGAGCTGAAGGGCTCAGATGTGGGGAGGAAGAAGAGGAACCAAGCTAAAAATAAAGTGAAACAAAATACTGTTTATTGCTATGGAGTAGATAATGCTTTCCTAGATGTCTCTGCAGTCCCATCCTTGCAGGCAGTGTAGACTGGCACAGTTTGCTTTCACGCGTCAGAGGTGAGTATCTGTATCCTCTACTGCCTTCCTAATATTTAGCTCTGTGCTCTAACGGTGTTTGCTCGTGCCAGTCACGGCAACAGCGAGAGAAAGGCGGGGAAGGGGATATTTCTGCACCAAGGGCCGTGGCGCTCGCTGAGACAAGGCGTTGTGCACGCAGGAGCTGAGCAGATGTTAGATCACTTATGGGAACAATGAGAATGTCCCCAATTACATCAGATGAGCTGTGAACTAGATGTGAAGCAACTGCCAGTAGTCAGGATTTAGTAGAAAGCTTCTTTTGGACAGGACATTCCCTCCTTGCCTGTTTTTGGGCTTTGAGTATGTGCCACTAAACCCTCTGCTATTGAACCCTGTTGGTGCTGGGTACGAGTCTAAAAGCATAGGATTGATTCGGTGCACAGATTACCCTGCTTCGGTATAGATACCACACAGAGGGTAAAATATTCAGAGGTTTAACTATTTTCCATGAAAATCACTCAGCTGTGGTTATCTTTGGCCAGTGTATCAACATCTACCATCGCATGGATAAAGAGCAGCCAAGGAAAGATCAGAGAGGCCACATCTTCTGCCTTTCCAGCCATGCTGCTCTTGCACTGATAAAACGTTCCTGAGGCTTTACAAGCTCAGAGAAATGGATAAAGAGTTTCCCTCGGTGATACGGTTTAATCAGATCGTTGTGAATAGTTCATGTGCAGTACCAAGAGGACGAGGTGCTCGATTTCTTGAAATATTTGAACAAGCAGAACATCAGAAGTGTTTAAAGTTTGAGGCTTAGTGTCTCAGTAACAAGGCACAGTGCATTTTTAGACATATTAGGGACCTATTAATAATAATATTTCTCCGTGTTGAGTAAAACACACAGCACTGATGATGCCTCTGGGGTCCTTTCCCTACGTGTACTGCTTGCACTCGTGAAGTGGCCCAGTTGCAGTCTCCTGAGGACCCAGTCAAGGTATCTGCAGAGAAGATTCTTGGGTCTGGCATTCAAGTTTGGCTATATTATTAGCACATTCCATTTCTTTTAGAGCAGTTAATTGAGAAGCTGCTTTTTCCTGAACGCCTAATGCCTCGGAGGTCCCTTTCCCTTTGCAGCGGTAACTGATAACATGTAGTCAGATGGCCTCTGAGAGCAGTAGGTTATTAAAAAGCAGGCACTGGAGTGCTGGGTTTGTGAGCTGGAGTGATGCTAAAGGGCAGGCGGGCAGGTCCCTTGTGCAGAAACCTCAGGCTGGGCATGACTGCCCTGTTGCCAGCTGCAGCCGTTTCGCTTTCACGGATGAGGCTCAGGTATCTTACTCTGAGGTCCAGGAAAAGGACTTGAGCACCCAAAGCGATGGATAATTTTCTTCCTGTGCACGAACAGAAGATAAGATTTAAAAAAGAAATCTATTCTTACAAACTTTGTCTCATTTGGTGGAGAAAATGCAACAGCAATTTTACTGTCATGCGGGTGGGTAAAGCACAGGAATTGTCCATCTGTGTTCCAGTCCTGTGTCCCTGCCTTACCTCTAGGAAGTGGGTGGTGAAAAAAAGACCCCTGAAGCAACCCCTTCCTCCACTTTTTTCAACAGCAAAGGCATTTTGTTCCTCTCTTTCGGGGGCGTTTCATGCCCCACTGCTTCCTAAACCTTAAACAACTTTCCTCCCCGTGGTGGCTGTGTGTTTCATCTGTGCTGGTGCCAGCAAAGAGCTGCTGCCCAGGTGGGGTTCATGCATCAGATCCTGCCCCGCAGCCGCTGGGAATGCCAGCCGTGGGGACGGTGTCGCGGTCTGGGACAACTCTCCAAAGGCTCCCCTGGACGCGGGATGAGGATGTGGCTCATGCATAGGCCTTCCTCCCCGCTGCTGTCATGTCCAAGTGACTCACTCTTCCACCCTACCACTACAAGAGACGTGGGTTTTGGTCAGTCCTAACCCTGTCACTAGAGGGTTTGAAAAAAAAACAATGTAGGAAAACAGCATCAAGCTGGCCTGGCAGTGCCGTCTGGGCTGAAGTCTTGCCACCCCTCACCGCCTGGGATCTGCGCTACAATCTGCAGGTACCAACTGCTAAAGAAGTTTGTGAGCTCCGCCTTTGGTATTAAGGGCAGCAAATTATTAATGGAAGGAAAAATCCTGTATCAAACCCACCTCAAAGCCAAAATAGGAATGAGGGTGGGACCTGGAACCTGAGCTGGACACCCAAGCTGAACGGGGGAAAGTCAGCAGCGCTGCCTTGTTCGTGCCAGCTGAAGGTCTGGCCTTATCTGCTCAAAATGCAAGGGCAGATCCATCTGGCTCAAAGTCTGCAAGATGGGATTCTTGAAAAATGAAGGCAGAGAGCTTTTTTCCTTCTGTGAAGTAGCTCAGTGGCTTCCTTGAACCTCTGGAAGTACAGCATGGGTGAAGCTGGTTCCTTTGTTTAAAACCTTCACCTTACCATCAAGGTTGTTATAAATCCCAGTCGCAAATTAAGTGTTGTAGTACTCTTATTCTGATTCTCTCTCCTCAAAGTGGCTATTTATTTAAAAAAGATCCATTTTGTCACCATTTTCTTTGCCCCCCTTTTCTCACACAGAATCAAACTGAACTCCTTCCTCTGGTTTTATTACTGAGTGCTGTTACAGAAGGTGATTAAGGGTTTTTAACCAGCAGCTACAGGAATATCGTTTCCATTGCACAAAATGTGTGATGGATATTGAGAACAGTTTCAACCAGTTGTTTGCCTTGTTTGATTTGTGTAGCACAACTTAATGCAATAACGTCTTTGCAAATTACATTAATTATGACCTTCTCTTGTGTTATGGAAACAGAAGGAAGAGCTTTTTTAGAATATAACAGCAGCACTTTCTCATGTCCCATACTTTGCAATGTTCAATTATCACGTCTGTAAAAACATTAAAACTGTTACAGTAATTACTGAGAATACATAGTTGTAGTAGTTGCAAATGTGCTATCTACATTAACACATATCTTAGTGAATGCCAAAAGAATTTACTTAAAAGAATCTTGTATTTTTCAAGCAACCACAGTGTTACTAATAACCACAGCAGTGATAAACGAGTGCTCTTGCTTCTGTGGTCATGGCTTAAATTCTGCTTTCAAGATGAATATCTGAATTTCCTCCTGTTAGATTGGTACAGATTTTAAATCTGTCTTGTCATAAATTTGGCTTAGCAGCTGGGAAATGTATTTAAAGCTGGGGAGAAATTAGTATGAATAAGAGGATGTGTGAGGAGCTGTTTAATACTGCTGGGAGCAGAAAGGTCAGGTTTCTTCAGTTAATACAAGCAGTACCTTTGCATCCGTATGTTGAGACAGGGACCCAGAGGTGACTAAAGGCTAGTGTATAGAAATTTTTGTTGGTGGGATTTTGTCAGCAAAGACCACAGTGGAAAGAGAGCCTATAATAATAGAACTCATCTTCTTCCTCGAGAGCTAAAATCCCCCAATCAATGTAATTAATACAGTAAAAAAGCCTCTACCACTGCTGTGAGTCGTGCATGGGTTGGGGGCTGTTTTGCCAGCATTGCTGCAGCGGTGGGAGAGCCTTTTGCTTGTCCTCGTAGCTTGTTGCAGAAGAAAGTCACTGCATCTGCTCAATCACCCCTTGGCAGGGGTGGATTTGAGCAGGCAGAGGCACCGGGGCAGAGGCAAACAACAAAGTGCTCGTGGTGAGAGCACCGAGTGGCACATTACACCCTGGGGTATCTGCTTGGCTTTGGTGTGATCACCACTGTGGGTTTTAGCTTTTCAGCTCAAAGCTCTGCCTAGTAATGAGAAAGACAAGCACTTGGTCTGTGGTTTCACCGATAATTTAATCCAGCATCATCTGTCACCAAGAAAGGCAGCCCCATCGCCCTCCCGCCTCTGCACTCTTCTAGTCCCTGTGTTTCACAGTGGTTGCGTGTTCAACTCTACAGGGGACCCGATCTAGATCAAAGACGATTTGCTCTCAGCCTTTAGTTAGGCTGAATTTCCCATCGAGCCCGTTGCTGTGCTAAATTTATCCGAAGAAACTTCAGAACAGGGGGAAGCCCTGCCAAGCAGGCTCCACCAAAGTTGGTTTCAAAGTGTGGCTTTCACCGTGGATGGAAGCCTTCACCTGAGCAGCCTGAAGGTGGCTGGGTGGAGCAGCTGTACGGTCGCGTAACTGGGAGGAAAATTCGGCTGCCTGAAGTCTGCAACAGTACTTTAAATGCAATTATGCATTAAGCCTTGTTTTGATTATAAAACTTAATGAAACACTGCTTCAGAGGTGTTTCAGGAGTCCTGCCAGCCTCTGTTGCACTTCACAAAGTTCCTAAATGATCATCTGCCTTGTTTTGGTTTGATTCTCATGGGAAAAGCTTACCCTTTTGGTTTCTTGTAACTCATTAAACGCTGACAGCTGGCACGATGTTGTACAAGACATGGGGAAAAAAGAGCAGGAAAATTCAGAAGAGACATAATGGAAGATGTTTCCCCCACGGTAACCAGAAAGCAGCTCTAGGTGGCAAAATCACGGGACTTGCATCAGCCTCATGTTTCCTGGGTAAACATAATGAAGCTAATTTACACCAACGACTAAGTTGTCTTTCTGCTGAGTCCATCTGCAAAGTTTCCAGATGCCACCAAATTCAGCGTCTTGGATTCACATGCGCGACATCCCCTGAAGATGGGGGAGCCAGCTAACTCACGGCAAGGTCAGACGTGTTTTTCTTTGCAAACCATCGCGTCGTTTCAGGGTGCTGATACTGGCGAGGCTGCGCTGGCATAGCGATGCTGTCATCCTCCATCTTGCTGTGGGTTGAAACCAGGCCTGATGCACGTCGATAGTGTTGACATGATGCCTGATTTGTCACACGCAAGTAACTGCCCGGCCCGGCCTTGTCTCAGAACATTCTCTCGAAGTGACATTTCTGGACTCTCTATTTGATTTTGTCATCCATGGAAGGGGTAAACAAAGGAAGCTGTGAGACAGATGTGCGGCCGATACAAACACGAATTCTTCTAATTAGCTCAGTGGAGCTGAACTAGTTACATCAGGAGAAAAATTTCCCTTTCTTCCCAGGTAGGAAATTGAGACCTGCAGCCTGGCTTACCTGCATCCAGCCTGACTGCTGTCATTTGTTCCCCGAAACACAATTTCTGTGTTTTCAGAAAGGGCTGGTGGAGGTGCTTGGCCTGAGGGAAGAGCTAGGGGCTTGGCTGCCCAGCGGACAGGAGCTTGAGTGCCAAAGAGAGGAATGATGTTCATTAGCCACCTTGCTGGCTGCTGGGTTTCTTCCTGGGCCCCTGGGTGGCCGAGTGTGGCAGAGTGCGAGGTGCTGACCTGGTCTCCTTGCGTACGGCAAGGATGAGTGTTTGTGACGCTGGGAGGTGGCGTGCCCCAAAGCCAAGTGCTACAATGCTGGTGTGTGCAGGCATGGCATGGTACCAGCCAGCAAAAGCCTGGATAGGTGTAATCTCGTACATCTTTCCATAAATACATTAACAACAAAAGGAGAGCCAAGGAGAATCTCCATCCTTTATTGGATGCGAGGGGAACATTGGCACCAAGGATGAGGGAAAGGCTGAGGTACTTAATGCCTTCTTTCCTCAATCTTTAATAGTCAGACCAGTTATCCCCAGGGTATTCAGCCCCCTGAGCTGGAATACAGGCGTGGAGAGCAGAATAAACCCCCCATAATCCAGGAGGAAGCAGTTTACCACCTGCTACGCTGCCTGGACACCTAGAAGTCTATGAGGCTGGACGGGATCCACCCGAGAGTACTGAAGGAGCTGGCAGAGGAGTTTGCAAAGCTGCTCTCCACCATTTATCAGCAGTCCTGGTTAACAGGGTAGGTCCCAGATGACTGGAGGTTGGCAATGTGATGCCCATCGATGAGTAGGGTTGGAAGGAGGATCCAGGGAACTGCAGGCCTGTCAGCCTGACCTTGGTACCAAGGAAGTTCATGGAGGAGTTCGTCCTGAGTGTGTTCACCAGGCGTGTGCAGGACAACCAGGGGATCAGGCCCAGCCAGCATGGGTTCATGAAAGGCAAGTCCTGCCTGACCAACCTGATCTTCTATGACCAGGTGACCTGCCTGGTGGATGAGGGAAAGGCTATGGATGTTGTCTACCTGGACTTCAGCAAGGCCTTTGACACTGTATCCCACAGCATTCTCCTAGAGAAGATGGTGGCTCGTGGCTTAGGCAGGTGTGTACTCTTCTCTGGGTAAAAAACTGGCTGGATGGCTGAGCCTAGGAGGTTGTGGTGAACAGCGTTAAATCCAGTTGGCGGCTGGTCACAAGTGATGTTGCCCAGGGCTCAGTTCTGGGGCCAGTTCTGTTTAATATCTTTATCAATGACCTGGACGAGGGGATTGAGGGCACCCTCAGTAAATTTGCAGATTACATCATATTGGGTGGGAGTGTTGATCTGGTCGAGGGGAGGAGGGCTCTGCAGAGGGACCTGGACAGGCTGGATCGATGGGCCGAGGCCAACTGTATGAGGTTCAACAAGGCCAAGTGCTGGGTCCTGCACTTGGGTCACAACAACCCCATGAGATGCTACAGGCTTGGGGCAGAGTGGCTGGAAAGCTGCCTGGCAGAAAAGGACCTGGGGGTGTTGGATGACAGCTGTGTAAACATAAGCCAGCAGTGTGCCCAGGTGGCCAAGAGGGCCAATGGCATCCTGGCTTGTATCAGAAGTAGTGTGGCCAGCAGGACCAGGGTAGTCATCCTTCCCCTGTACTCAGCACTGGTGAGGCCGCACCTCAAATACTGTGTTCAGTTTTGGGCCCCTCACAAGAAGGACATTGAGGCACTAGAACATGTCCAGAGGAGAGCAGCTGAGAGAACTGGGGTTGTTCAGCCTGGAGAAGAGGAGGCTGAGGGGAGACCTCATTGCCCTCTACAACCACCTGAAAGGAGGGTGTAGTGAGGTGGGGGTTTGTCTCTTCTCCTAAGTAACAAGCAACAGGATGAGAGGAAATGGCCTCAAATTGTGTCAGGGCAGGTTTAGGTTGGACATTAGGAAAAATTTCTTCACTGAAAGGGTTGTTAAGCATTGGAATGGGCTGCCCAGGTTGGGGGTGGGGGAGGGGCACTATCCCTGGAGCTGTTCAAAAAACATGTAGATGTGGCACTTTGGGACATGGTTTAGTAGGTGTGGTGGTGTTGGGTTGATGGTTGGACCTGATGCTCTTAGAGGTCTTTTCCAACCTTAATGATTCTGTGTTTCTATCTCATTGGCCCCCTTCTTAACAGACACTTTGCCTTTTTTTATTATAAATAAAATAAATATATGTTTTTTTTATAATCAGCAATGACATAGCTTTAAGAACTTCCTGAAAATCCAGAAATCTGATGTAGAAACGAGCAAAGGACAACTGCAGTGGTTAAAAACCCAGGGCTGTTCACTGAACTTTTACCTCATTTTCTTAAATAAAGTCATCAGCTGCGATTACACCCAGTTTGAGATCGTTGCCATAATTAATTTAATTAAAGTATATTTAATTTAACCTTGAAAAGTTTTTCATGTCACTGCATAGCTCCAATATTCATGTATGACAGAACATCACTCATATGCAATTTTGCAGTTTGATGTTGACTCGTACAGCGTCTGCTAGCTCAGCCATGCTTTGAAAATTCAAAATATGCTTTTGCAAGTAGGTTGCAGCGAATGCCAATACAACAGTTACGTAAGGCAGAGCAATCCACTGTCATGTGTAGCTGCAATTTTGTGAAACACCACATCACACGTGTCCTCGCACACGCTGATAGGTTTTTATGGCATACTCTGGATTGATTTTTCTGTGCCCCTATCAGTCTATTCCATGATGACCTCAGTTTGAGGTGGCGATGCAGGGTGGGCAGGGCTTTGATCCACGCTTCCGAGATCTCTGTGACGCTGGCCATTTGACTGGCAAATCTGTCTGCTGGTTCCCCAAACTGGAGCCATCCTTAAGCAGTCGCTGGCTCCCAGCAGCTTCCAGCCCTGACTGCTGTGGCGTTCACTTTTTGGGAAGCTGTGAAAAACAAGGAATACAGCTACAACTGATTTGAGAGTCAGAAACATTTGGTATGGTAATAAAAATGTTCCTGGCAGAACGGTAGCAGCCAGCTCAATAGGTGGTTGGCTTTATTCTCACTGAGCGGTATCCATACATTTCTTTGGAAACTGGCTGTGGGGTCAAAGCAAGTGATATTATTCCCTTCCTGCCTCATATAAAGCTGATGCAGAAATCAGGAAGCAAGCAAGCGTATAAAGGTGTGATGCTGTTGATCAGTTTATGAAAATACCATTCAGATTTCATAGAAAATGAGGCAGAAGTATTTCTTTTATGTATCTGAAACAGTCAAACAAATGCATAGACAGAGTAAATTATTTACTGTGCAAATCCCCATATAAGCAGGTCACCATGTCTAGGTAAGGCTGCAAATAATATAAATTGAAAAACGTATTGCTTCTCTTCCTGGAATTTCCTGCCGCCTTGAATTAGTATTCCTCATGGTAACTGCTTGTCAAGCACATGGCCAGTAAATAACGCGAGTGGTGTAAACACAGCTATGTGATCGGGAAGTTAAAAAAGGTTTGGTAATGCCTTTTGGGGGGTCTTTCTGTTTCTCAGTTGAAGAGTTTTTCCTACCCACAAAACTCTTAAGTTATCTGTACGAGTCCGTGTTGGCTCAGCCAACAGTTCACCTCTGTTCTGCGGATTTTAGCCACATGAATCATTTCCAGTTCCGCTTTCCTATTGCCGCTGATTTTCAAAAGGGAGCGGGCGCGATCAAGAATATCCAGCGTTACTATTGTTATTGCTAAACCAAATGAGAATAAAGTTGAAAAAGCTCTTGAATGGCCTCCTGGAAGCCAGTGTTTAACTCCTGGTGTTGGGATGAGAAATGCAGATTTTTTTTACACCCTGGGAAGCATCCAGTACTAGTCTGCATCCGAATTGCTGAACAGACTGGACTTTGAGATCGAGCCAGAAGATTAATTCCTACTTTCCTGCCACAACCTCCTTCCTCCTGGAATTGGAAAATGAGCCAAAAAAGCCCTAAGCAGTGTGTCTGGCCTTTGCTGTTGGCTGCCAGGGCCCTGGGTGCACCCGTTGCCTTGCTCCTGGGACCCCCAGGTGCTCTATTCCCATCCCTGGCTGCTCCTCACTTGCTGTCCAGATGTCCCCATCTGGCCATCAACCCAGGATGTGGGGCCACCTCTCCCATCACCAAGCTGCTTCCTGGCATGGCCACCTGCCTTCATCTCTTGGCAATTCATCCTAGCTTCCCTTTGTTAAAAAGCAAAAGTTTGGTTCGGATCATTTGGAGTACTTCATTTGCAGTATAACTGTGGAACTGGCTAGCATTTGTCACATACAGTCTTTACAGAGAAAGATGTTGGAATTTTGTGCAATGAACAGGGGGACCTTTACTCAAATGCTACCAAATTCTACATAGATAAACATGTAAACCAGGTTCAAGACAAAAGGAGGTGGTGCTCCATGAAAGAAGTGATGGACCTTAGGAAGTCTTTCGTAAAGGGTGGTGTTTGGATGCAAGACATTTTTCTGAGTTCAAAGGAAAGACAGAGAAGTACTTGGAGGAGAGACCCTTTGGTTACCAAAACACAAAGTGCACCAGGCTCAGGAAGCCCCCGAGCTGAGTGTAGGCATAGGTTGGGAGAATATCAGGGGCAGAAGGATCACATACGCTTGTGCTGCTCCTGCCCTTCCCTTGCTGTCCACTTACGGTCACGGTTGGGTGCAGAATGATGGGCCAGAGGGATCCTGGGTTGGAGTGAGCGTGGTGGCTGGCTTGTCACCTCGTCGGTGGATTTCAGGAGCAAGACATAGCCTTTCAGTGGTGGTTCACAGGCAGAAGTTACCCCTTGCTGAAGTTCTGCCTCTGCAGAGGACAATTTATTGCATTTCCATGCTTAATGATTTAGTCTTCAAAATAGTAGGGCTTGGGGCAACACTGCTGACTTCTCATGTGGATCCCGGGCAACATGAAGTGGTTTGTTGGTGATTGATTTGGATGGATTGCCTTACTGGTGGCTCAAATCTTTGGGTATAGGAAGAGTGAATAATAGCAAAAATAATTTTTAACTGACTTTTGCTTAAACATTAAGTAAATTCATTATCTTTAATTAATTAGAAGTGATCTTTCAAAGTTAACAGAGCAAAATTACTTCTTGTTGGTGGGTATACTTATAGATCTATGAATAAAGATCTACACAAAAGCCTCATTTCGTTGTATTTTTACTCATGTGCAATGTTTCTTTAAGTTAGAAGATATACAAAATAAACTTGGTTTGTCTAACTTCTCTTTCATGGGTTCCCAGCATAATCAAACGAAACCTTAAGTAAGGGGTGGCAGTTTCTATGCTTCATCCTGATCCATTGGAACTCCAAAATCCAAGCTGCAGTAAAGACAGGAAAACCAGCAGTCTGGTTGCACACCGCCTCAGAGATGCCAGGGGAATAACCCACATTTGGCCTGCTTGATGATCTCGTTCCATGTTTCCAGAACAAATCTGATTTGACCAAGACAACACTTCAGAGAGAATTCAATGCAGGTTTTGGTCATCATGATAATTAATTAATTAAAACTTGTATCTCTCTCAGTCAGCTGAGTTTGTCTGAGGTTTTTCTCTCTGCTGCACCAAGGGGGTCAGAGCCAGAACTGATGTCAAGTACATCAATGTATCATGAAACGTTAATGATGATTTGCATTTTATTTTGTTTCTCATCACGTTTCTCTCCAGGTTCCCATCTCCTCACTGCTGAGTGCGTGCTCTCCGTGCGGGCTGGAGGCTTTCCTCCACCCCCAGATTTTGGCCAAGGCAGCTGCGATGGCTGGAGGCCTCAGGCTCTCTGGAGGAAGGTGAACAGTGCAATTTTGTTAATGCAACATTGTTTATGTATGTATTAAGTAGAAATAGACGGATCCTCAGCTATGGGAGAGGCTATGCCTCTATCCCATGCAGATGCCGGAAAGCAAGAGTCCACTGGAGAGCTGGAATCAGGTCCAGGCAGCGATCCCCACTAGTTGTTGCACAGATGTGCCTGTCAGAAGCATTTATAGTTTGGAAAACTCAACAAGCACCATCTGAGAAAGTCCTCCTCTCTTTGCCCAGGGCAGAGCCCTTCCAGTGGGCTGTAGTACCAAACCCTGTTGATTTCTAACTACTTCTCCAAATTATACAAATCTAAAAGATTCCTGGTGATAAAGTGTAATGATCTATGGAAGTGAGGAGCTGGTGCATGCCCCAGAGCCTGATTTTGATTTAAGTGACGCTGCTGTAAATCTGGAGTGACTTTGAAATGACTGAGATAGATACAACAGAGAAAGGACATGGGAAGCCACGCTCTGAACGGGCAGAGCATGCAGGTTTGCCATCGGAATTGCTCATAGAAGTGCAGGTGCTCTGCAGAGTGGGGTCATGGCGGTGGTTGCTTCTCTGCAGATGAGTTACCATGGGTTTTATAGTAACTGTACCTGTGCCAGGGGAGAAGGACCTCTAAAAGGTTCTCCAGTAACCAGCCTGGGAGCCCAGGCTAAGGCTGACTGGGAGAAAAGGTGCTGGAGCTTGAAGTCCCGTCTGGTCCCTTCTGCCTCCTTGGAAGAGGCAGAGAAAGCCCCCAGGTCACGCTGGCAGAGGCAGTCCCTACTGCACACGGGGAATAGGAGTGCAGAAGTTGCTTCTGACTTTGTGCGCCCAACTGGAGACGTTCTTACACAGACTCCAGAAAGGAAAGAAATTACTCTGGGGCAAATTCCGTCATCCTAAACCAAGCAAGATGCCCAGCAAAATCCCGGAAAGTTTACTCAAATGAGGATTACTGTGATTGAGCCCAGCCATTTCTCACTACTCTTCTTCACCTTGTTGTACCTCCAGATACTCTAACCTGAACATGGACCCCTCTTTTGCTGGACTCCATACATGCCTATAACAAAGTAGATTTGTAGTCAGTGTTTAGATATCATCTTACAGTTAAATTATATATATATATAAATGTACATATATATTCACATATAAAATATATGTGTGTACACATTTTATATAAATAAATATATATATACATGCACACATACAATAATCTAAACTTCAAAAGGCAAAAAAAATATAGAAGTGGAACACAATCAGTAGCTCATAGTGTTTCTGAAAGCCTTACATGAGGATATCCCTGAATACGTGGGACAGGCCGGCTCAGGAACATCAACTTTGATATTTTGAGCGGAATATAGAGAAAATTTCTTGCAATGATTAAAGAGTTGTAAACTGCTGCTGAGCAGTAACCAATGCTACATGCAAATGTGGAAATTGCTTGCTAAGTGTGATGTTCAGTGATAAGTGTTTTGATTACAGTCGTTTTAGGGAAGTCTGATATACGGCAGCAGCGAGATCGAAGGAATGTTAATTCCACCTTGGGTCTGGTGGGAGGCAGAGAAAAACTTTCTCTCCTGGATAGCTTTAAGTTTTAAACAGTTCTGATTTATTTGGGTTTTTACAGGTGATAGAAAGATCAGGATGTCAAGGCTATTAAAGCCAGAGAACAGAACCACCCCGCTGGCAGGCACAAGCACAGAGGACCCACCACCAGCTCTCCAAAATTCAGTGGGCAGCTTCATTGGCTGAAATCCAGTCTTACTCTAGAAAAAGCGAATGAAATCCTGGTCGTAAAAACTGGCTTTTTCCCAAGGACACAGGTGCAATATTTATCATGAAACTGTTTTTTATGAAGGCACTGGAGATAAGATGGGAAGAAATGCCTTCTGATGAGGGGCAGATCTGCGCAGCTCAGAGAGCAAGCTTGCCGGAGGATGGTGTTGGGTCTAACTCCTCGGCACCAACTCTGCCCAAACCAAGGGCTTTGTCTCCAGGCTGTCTTCTCCTACCCTGTCCCCTCTCCCACACCAGATTTGGGCTTGGGGGCCCCTTGCCAGTCATATCCCTGTTAGCAGATGCATTTGCAGTAATGATCTCTAATTCAGTCCTCTTCTCCCTCCCTCCCTACCCCAGATTCATACAAGGACAAACCACTTCATTTTTTTAAAAGTACAAATAAAAAGTAAGTAATAGAATGTGGGGAATATACATTGCTAATTCCTGATGTTTTAACGAACTCTTCAGTCTCATCCCTGCACTGAGCAGCTCCAGTCAAAGCAGCCACCTTAGGGCAATGCCAGGCTCGTAACTGAATCTCATACAATTTTTTCCGCTGATTCTCTCTATTGCACGTCCGACACAGACTGTGTCCATTGAACAAAGCAAGGGGTTTAAGGGCTGTCTTTGACCACTCACCAACATTTTGCCTGCCCCAAAAGAGAGCCAACAATAATAACCTGGGGAAGGAGAGGATGTGACAGTCTGGAATTGTCCCCGAGTGACTGAACAGGGAATAAGGCTGAAGAAGCAGCTGCATGAGGGAAGATGGATGGAGGACAAGA